>MU671056.1:0-90035 GCA_026770625.1 Nicotiana glauca | reverse complement strand
CCCCCCCCCCCCCCCCACACACAAATACAAGCCATGTAGTGTAATGCACATTTTTAATTACATGCTCTCTTTTTCACTGTTTCAAGCATTGCAAAAAGAAAATTTACGTAGTCATACTCTAATTTAATATAACTAAAGTTATCAAAGTCAAGAATCAAGTTCAATTATTCTAATTTTATTGTATTATCTTTTTTCAATCTAAATTTTTATATTTTTATTTCATAAGTATAGTATGCCTTTTATATCTCTTCAATTCCACTTATTTATACCTTGCAATTTGTGGAAGTATCACAAAAATAACATAATGATATTGGTAATGAAACTGAAATTGAGAATCAGGGAGAACGGAGTGGTGAAGACATTGTCTCTGCCAACTATGCTGGTATAACATCTTCCAAATCTTATGTTAGTGTTTATATAAATTTTATTGCTTGGATTTTGGACTCTGGTGCTACAGAACATATGACCTCAGATTTAAAACTCATGTTTGACATTAGATCACTTGACAAACCTGTATATGTCAACCTGCCTAACTCTCTTAGAGTATTAGTTTTTCTGTCAGGTTCCGTCACTATTATGCCAAACTTCACTCTGCATAAGGCATTGTTTGTTCCAAGTTTTTATTACAACTTACTATCAGTTCATAAATTGTGCGGTCAATTTAAGTCTCTTCTAAATTTTTCCTCTCTTTATGCAATATTGCAGGCCCCTTCGCTTAAGAGGCTAGTGGTACTTGGTAGAGTGAAGAAAGGTCTCTATCTTATGCATCCAGATCATTTCAATCAAGTCAAATATTTTTAAGACATGGTCTCTGCCAACTATGCTGGCCTAATTTTTTCCTCTCTTTAAGGCTTTTTGCCATTTCTTATATACTAACTTTACTAGTAATCAAGTTTCAGCTTCTACTTCATGTTTAAGTTCATTTACCAGTGATGTAAGCCTTTGGCATAATAGATTGGGACACTTATCATTTTCTAATGTGAAGAATATTATTTCTATTTCCTATCCTGTTTCTTCCTCTAATTGTCATCCTTGTGATATTTGTACTAAAAAAAGACGACCTAGGCTATTATTTCCTTCTAGTTCTATCTCCACTAAGCATGTTTTTGATCTAACACATGTAGATACTTGGGGACTTTACAAAACCCCCACTCATGATGGTTTTAGATATTTTCTCACAATTATGGATGATTACAGTCAGGGTACTTGGAATTTTCTACTTGCTACTAAATCCAATGCTTTCCCGGTATTAAAATAGTTTCTAGCAATGACAAAGAGAATTTCAGATAAAAGTTAAGATAGTTAGATCTGATATTGAATATCTTTCCTTTCAACATTACGTAACAATCTGAAATCTTCTGACATTGATTCTTCAAATTATTTCCATATTTATTTTGGATTGACTAGATTACAATACACTAATAATGTAGCAAATAAACGTCTTAAACTATATTGCATTCGGTAACTTGCTACCTTTGACATACAATCAATTAAATTATTATCACAGTGCCATAATGACTCGGCCAGTCATTTTTAAAATTTAAGCCAGATCCTCTATAAACTATTTTTTCTGTGTTTATTTCTGCTATTTTGATTTGCTGAGATGTTCAGTTTTTGAGTTTGGAGAGTTTTGGGTCACTTATTCCCTAAATAAGAGCTTAAGTCTAGGAAATTTAATTGTAGTCAGAACAGTGTGAAGACGGTCTCGGAATGGAAATTCGATAGTTTCGTTAGCTCCATTGGGTGATTTCAATCTTAGAGGCATGTTCGGATTGTGTTTTGGAGGTCCGTAGCTAATTTATGCTTGAAATACCGAAAGATGGATTTTTGAAGTTTCTAGTTCGATAGTGAGATTTTGATCCGAGGATCGGAATGGAATTTCAGAAGTTGGAGTAGCTCCGTAGTATTGATGTGTTATGTGTGAAAAAGTTCAGGTCATTCGAATGAGGTTTGATAGAATTTTTGATCGAAAGCGTATTTTGAGAAATTTGGAGTTCTTAGGCTTGAATCCATGCTTAATTCGAGGTTTCTATGTTGTTTTAGGTATTTTAAAGATTGGTACAAGTTTGGATAGTGTTATTAGACTTGTTGGTGCCTTTGGTTGAGGTCCCGGGGGCCTCGGGATGATTTCGGGTGGTTGACGGAGGGAATTTTGGTGTTGAGTGCCAGCAGCTGCTAGTTTTCTGTCATAACCGCACCTGCAGTTTGGGTTCCGTAGGTGCAGCACCGTAGATGTGGCTCATTGACCGTAGAAGCAGATTTGGGGAGAATCAGCAAATTTTGCAGATGAGGATAATTCACCGCAGAAGCGGTACCGCACCTACGGATGGGTAATCGCAGGTGCAGAAATTGGTCCTTAAGTTATAAGTCGCAGATGCGACCTTTGTTCTAGAAATGCGGGACTGCAGAAGCGGTCCCAAGGCCGCAGGTGCGGAAACAGCTGGGAAAAAATATTTTAAAGGAGGTTCCGAGACTTTGAGATTTATTTCCACCATTTTTAATCGTGCTTGGAGCTCTTGAAGGGGGATTGAAGAGGGATTCAAGGGGAATCACTTCTAGGTAAGATTCTTGTTCTTAAAACTCATTTCTAATGTAAAATCTACCTAGTAAATCATGGAATCTAGGCCAAAAAATTGAAGAATTAGGGATTGAGATTAAGAGAATTTGAAATGGGAATTTGATGGGTCATTTGGACTCCGATTTCAGCGTTCTTTGTATCTATGAACTCGTGAGAGTGTGAAGATTCTGGAAATATAAATTTCACCCGGTTCTAAGGAATGGGCCCAAGGGGAATTTTGGTCAATTTACTTACTTTTGCATATTAGCTTAGAATTTAATTGTAGAATCAGTTACTTGAAGTGTTATTTACATCATGAAATTTAATTGAATAGTTTTGGGCCATTTGGAGTCGAATACTCATGGCAAGGACGTGGTTTCGGGTTGATAGTTGAGCCGATTCAAGGTAAGTGGCTTGTCTAACCTTGTATGGGGGAATCTCCCCATAGGATTGATATTGTGATAATTGAAATGCCTTGTACGTGAGGGGACGAATGCGTACTTGTGCTAATTGTTGGAAACCCAGATTTTTCATTAAGAATAGCCTTAAATTGTGTTCTTCCTTTTCTTGCTTACACTATTTGGAAATTTAGCCTCTTCTTAGTCTAGAGAAGCATGTCTAATTGACTAAATTGTTCTATTTGTTTTATTTGCCTTATTTGTACTATGTGAAACATGCTAGGTTAGAATTATCTATTTTGTCTTGGTGTGAAGTTGAGCTTAATTGAGTATATCCTCTTTCTGTTATTGTTGTGCGTTTCATTTTGGGGCTACAGGATGGCATCCCGAGAGATCCCTTGTACATATTTATGATCGATCTGAGGTGCGGGATGACAAGAGATCCTCGGCACGTATATTGAGGATACTAAGAGATCCTCGGGATACCAAAAGATCCCTGATATATATTGAGGATACCAAGAGATCCCTGGCATATATTGAAGATACCAAGAGATCCTTGGGATACCAAGAGATCCCTGGGTATATATATATTAAGGACACTAAGAGATCCTCGGGATACTGAGAGATCCCCGGTTATCATCCTTGTGATTGTTTTGCCTCTGTGTCAGTTGTAATTATCTTTATATATTATGTGATGCTTTTACTGTTGCACTTATCTATATTGATCTTATCTACACTGTCGGACTTTATAGTATTATTTAATCTCAATAGGGCCCTGACCTTCCTCGCACTACCCAATCGAGGTTAGGCTTGGCACTTACTGAGTACCGCTGTGGTGTACTCATGCCCTTGCTGCGCATGTTTTTCATGTGCAGATCAAGGTACTTCTACTCAGACTTACCATCCTTGAGGCGAGATGACCATGCACCCGTGCCCCCTACCGGAACCGTCGGAGGTCGGGGCCAAGGTAGAGGCCGAGAACATGCTCGTGGTGCAGCTAGAGCACCCGCGCGAGCTGCCACTGAGGTACCACCAGCAGTACCAGCTAGAGTCCAGACACCTAATGCATCTGCTACTACTACTCCAGCACTCCAAGAGACTTTGGCACATTTTATAACTATGTACACCACTCTAGGTCAGGCAGGGTTACTTCCCCTAGCTGTAGCCATATCGCAGGCCAGGGGAGGAGCACAAACTCCTACTGGACACACTCTTGAGTAGCGAGTGCATATTGATCACGTTCCAGAGGCTATTTCTGTAGTCGGTAACCACAGCTCGGCCCGAGGAGAGGGCAGTAGCTTCAGAGGATGAGCAGAAAAGGCTTGAGATGTTCAAGAAGTATTAGCCTTTGACTTTTAGTGGACTAGCCTCAGAGGATGCCCTTGGATTTCTTGAGGAGTGCTACCGTATCCTCCGTACTATGGGCATATTAGGATCGAATGGGGTTTCCTTCACTACCTTCCAGCTTCGAGGACCGCCTATCAGTGGTGGCATGCTTATGAGTTAGACAGTCCGGATGAGGCATCTTCCCTGACTTGGGCCCAGTTTTCAGATATGTTCACGAGGAAGTATGTCCCCCAGAGTCTTAGGGAGTCCTGGCGCTCTGAGTTTGAGCATTTGCACCAAGGTACTATGACTGTCTCAGAGTATGCTGTCCTTCTTGTCGACTTGGCTAGACATGCACCAGCTTTGGTTTCTACGGTTCGAGAGAAAGTTCGCAAGTTTATTGAGGGACTTATTCCCAGCATCAGGTCTAGTATGGCTCGTAAGTTAGAGATGGATACATTTTATTAGCAGGTGGTGAGCATTGCTAGGAAAATTGAGGGTATACATGCTAGGGACAAAGAGAATAGGGAGGCCAAGAACTCTCAAGAGTCGGGCCATTATTCTGGTGCCCGTGCCCCAACTGCATGTCGTTATGGTAGGGGCCATATGAGTCGCCTCGTTCATTCAGCTCTTCCAGTAGCCAGTGGTATTCTAGCCCCACCTAGGCCTTAGGAGCCTTATTATGCACTTCCAGTGTCTAGTGCGTCTCCTGCGCGGGGTACTTGTAGTGGTCAGTCCAGTAGACCTGGCCCAAGCCAGCCAAGTCCTCCCAGAGCTTTTTTGAGTGTGGTAACACCCGTCATGTGGTGAGGGATTGCCCTAGACTTGGAAGGGCAGCACCTCCCCAGACTCCTCATCCACAACGTGTCCTATAGAGTTCTCAAGCTATGATCCCAACCCCAGTTGCCACCCCACCGGCTCGGCCAGCTAGAGGTAGAGGTCAGGGTGGTAGAGGTCTCCCTCGAGGGGAAGGCCAGGCCAGATACTATGCTCTTCCTGCCCGTACTGAGGTTGTTGCCTCTGATTCTGTCATCACATGTACTATCTTGGTCTCTCATAGAGATGCATCGGTTCTATTCGATCCGGGATCCACTTATTGTTATGTCTCTTTTTATTTTGCTCCGCATTTGGATGTATCTCGGGATTCTTTGAGTTCCCCAGTTTATGTTTCTACTCCTGTGGGAGATTCTCTTGTTGTGGACCGCGTTTATCGGTCATGTTTGGATGTTCTTAGGGGTTTTGAGACTAGAGCTGATTTATTATTACTCAGCATGGTTGATTTTGATATTATCTTGGGCGTGGACTGATTGTCACCCCATTATGCTATTCTTGATTGTCACGCCAAGACCGTGACACTGGCCATGCTATGTGTACCGCGTGTTCAGTGGAATGGTGCTTTAGGTCACACTCCCAGTAGAGTTATTTCTTTCCTTAAGGCTCAATGTATGGTTGAGAAAGGTTGTGATATGTATATAGCATATGTGAGAGCTGTCAATATGGATACTCCTTCTGTTAATTCAGTCCCAGTAGTACGGGATTTCCCTGATATGTTTTTCGGCTGATCTTCCGGGCATGCCGCCCGAAAGAGACATTGATTTTGGCATTGATCTATTGCCGGGCACTCAGCTCATTTATATCCCTTCGTACCGTGGGGCTCCTCCTGAGTTGAAGGCGTTGAAGGAGCAGTTGTAGGAATTACCTGATAAGGGTTTCATTCGGCCTAGTGTATCACCTTGGGGTGCTCCTATCTTATTTATGAAGAAGAAGGATGGTTCTATGCGGATGTGTATTGATTATCGCCAGTTGAACAAGGTGACAGTGAAGAACTGTTATCCTTTGACTCGTATTGATGACCTGTTTGATAAGTTATAGGGTGCTTGGTTGTTATTTGAGATTGACTTGCGTTCAGGCTATCATTAGTTGATGATTCGGGAGCCAGATATTCCGAAGACTGCCTTCAGGACTCGGTATGTTGATTACGAGTTCCTTGTTATGTCATTTGGGCTGACTAATGCCCCAGCAGCCTTCATGCACCAGATGCACAATGTTTTTATGCCATATCTTGATTCATTCATGATTGTTTTTATTGATGACATCGTGATATACTCTAGGAGTCGGGAGGATCATGAGCAATACCTGAGGACAGTGCTCCAGACCTTGAGAGAAAAGAAGGTGTATGCTAAGTTCTCGAAATGTTAGTTTTAGTTGGATTTTATGGCATTCTTGGGTCACGTGGTTTCGATAGAGGGTATTCGAATGGATCTAAAGAAAGTAGAGGCCGTGCAGAGTTGGTCCAGACCATCCTCAACTACAGAGATCGGCATTTTTCTTGGATTGGCGGGTTATTACCATCAATTTGTTCAGGGGTTTTCATCTATTGCAGAACCTATGACCAGACTGACCCAGAAGGGTGCTCCATTTTAGTCGACGGAAGAGTGCGAGGAAAGCTTTCAGAAGCTCAATATATCTTTGACTACAGCCCCGGTTTTCATATTGCTTACCGGTTGGGGGTCTTATACTGTCTATTATGATGCCTCGAGAGTTGGCTTTGGAGTAGTATTGATGCAGGATGGTAGGGTGATTGCCTATGTGTCCTGACAGTTGAATATATATGAGAAGAATTATCCTGTCCATGATCTTGAGTTAGCTGCAATAGTTCACACCTTGAAGATCTGGCGCCATTATTTGTACGGCGTGCCTTGTGTGATATATACTGATCACCGGAGTTTACAGCATTTATTCAAGCAGAAGGACCATAATTTGTGTCAGAGGAGATGGCTAGAGCTACTGAAGGATTATGACATCATTATTTTGTATCACCCGGGCAAGGCCAATGTGGTGGCCAGATCTTTGAGCTACCGGGAAGAGAGTTTAGGGAGTTTGGCTTATTTACCAGCAGCAGAGAGGCCTATGGCAATGGATGTTTAGGCCTTAGCCAGCCAGTTTGTGAGATTGGATCTTTTGGAGCCCAATCGAGTTCTAGCTTGCATGGTCTCTCGGTCTTCCTTGTTTGATCGTATCCGGGAGCGTCAGTTTGATGACCATCATTTGCTTGTCCTCAAGGATAAAGTGTTGCATGGCGATTCTTGAGATGTGACTATTGGTGATGATGGAGTATTGAGGATGTAGGGTCGAGTTCGTGTACCCAATGTTGATGGGCTTTGGGAGTTGATTCTAGATGAGGCCCATAGTTTGCGGTATTTCATTCATCCGGGTGTCGCGAAGATGTATCAAGATTTGAGGCAGCACTACTGGTGGAGCCGGATGAAGAAAGATATAGTTGGGTTTGTAGGTTTCTGCCTTAACTGTCAGCAGGTGAAGTGTGAGCACCAAAGACCGGGTGGATTGCTTCAGCAGATAGAGATTCTGGAGTGGAAGTGGGAGCGGATCACCATGGACTTCATATCTGGGCCCCCACGGACTTTGAGGAAGTTCGATGCCATTTGGGTTAATGTGGATCAGCTGACCAAGTCCGCGCATTTCATCCCTATGTGTACTACTTATTCTTCGGAGCGGCTGGCAGAGATTTACATCCGGGAGATTGTCCGTCTGCATGGTATTCCAGTTTTCATCATTTCAGACAGAGGTACTCAGTTCACATCGCGGTTTTGGAGAGCCGTACAACATGAATTGGGTATTCGGGTGGAGTTGAGCATAACATTTCACCCTCAGACGGACGGACAGTCCGAGCGCACCATTCAGATTTTTAAGGATATGCTCCATGCGTGTGTGATTGAGTTTGGAGGTTCTTGGGATCAGTTCCTGCCATTGGCGGAGTTTGCCTATAACAACAGCTATCAATCCGGCATTCACATGGCACCGTATGAGGCTTTATATGGTAGGCGATGTAGATCTCCTGTTGGTTGGTTCGAGCCGGGTGAGGCTAAAGTATTGGGCACAGACCTAGTTCAGGATGCTTTGGAGAAGGTTAAGGTGATTCAGGATAGACTCCGTACAGCCTATTCCAGGCGGAAGAGTTATGCGGACCGGAAGGTTCGTGATGTTTTCGATATGGTTGGAGAGTGGGTTCTGCTTCGGGTTTCGCCTATGAAGGGTGTTATGAGATTTGGGAAGAAAGGGAAGCTGAGCCCGAGGTTTATTGGCCCTTATGAGATATTGAAGCGAGTTGGGGGGTTGCCTATGAGCTTGCATTACCTCCCATCTTGGCAGGAGTTCATCCAGTATTCTATGTTTTGATACTCCGGAGGTATCACGGTGACCCTTCGCACGTGTTGGATTTCAGTTCAGTTCAGTTGGACAAGGATCTATCTTACGTTGAGGAGCCAGTGGCAATATAGGACATGCAGATTAGGAAGCTGAGGTCAAAGAACATTGCATCAGTGAAGGTTCAGTGGTGGGGTTAGCCGGTCGAGGAGGCAACCTGGGAGACCAAGTAAGATATGCACAGTTGTTACCCTAATCTTTTCACTACTTCAGGTATGTCTCTATGCTCGTTCGAGGACGAACGAATGTTTAAGCGTGAGAGGATGTAACGACTCGGCCGGTCATTTTTAGAATTTACGCCCCTATCCCCTACTAACTGCTTTCCTCGTGTTTATTTCTGCTATTTTGATTTGCCGGGATGTTCAGTTTTTGAGTTTGGACAGTTTTGGGACACTTAGTCCCTAAATGAGAGATTAAGTCTGGAAAAATTTGACCGTAGTCAGAATAGTGTGAAGACGGCCTTGGAATGGAAATTCGATGACTCCTTAGCTTCGTTGGGTGATTTCGGGCTTAGGGGAATGTTCGGATTATGTTTTGGAGGTCCGTAGCTAATTTAGGCTTGAAATACTGAAAGATGGGTTTTTGAAGTTTTCGGTTCGATAGTGAGATTTTGATCCGAAGGTCAGAATGGAATTCCGAAAGTTGGAGTAGCTCCGCAGTATTGAATGTCATGTGTGTACAAAATTTTAGGTCATTCGGACGAGGTTTGATAGAATTTTTTATCAAAAGTGTATTTTGAGAAATTTGGAGTTCTTAGGCTTGAATCCATGGTTAATTCGAGGTTTCGATGTTGTTTTAAGGATTGGTACAAGTTTGGACAGTGGTATTAGACTTGTTGGTGCCTTTAGTTGAGGTTCTGGGGGCTTTGGGATGATTTTGGGTGGTTGATGGAGGAAATTTTGGAGTTGAGTCACAGCAACTGCTGGTTTTCTGTCATAAACGCACCTGCGGTTTGGGTTCCGCAGGTGCGGCTTAGTGACCGGAAAAGTGGATTTAGGGAGAATCAGCAGGTTCCGCAGATGTGGGTAAATCACCGCAGAAGCGGTACTGCACCTGCGGATGGGTAATCGCCGGTGCGGAAATTGGTCCTTAAGTGATAAGTCGCAGATGCGACCTTTTTTCCGCAAATGCGGGACCACAGAAGCGGTCCCAAGGCCGCAGGTGCTGAAACAACTGGGTAGAAATGTTTTAAAGGAGGTTTCGCGACTTTGGGGTTTATTTCCACCACTTCTAATCGTTGTTGGAGCTCTTGAAGGGGACTGAAGAGGGAATCGAGGGGAATCATTTCGAGGTAAGATTCTTTGTCTTAAAACTCGTTTCTAATGTGAAATCTACCTATTAAATCATGGAATCTAGGCCAAAAAATTGAAGATTAGAGCTTGAGATTAAGAGACTTTGAAATGAGAATTTGAGGGGTCATTTGGACTTTGATTTCAGTGTTCTTGGTATGTATGAACTCGTGATAGTGTGAAGATTTTGAAAATATAATTTCACATGGTTCCAAGGCATGGGCTCGAGGGACGTTTTGGTTATTTTACTTACTTTCGCATATTAGCTTAGAATTTAATTGTAGAATCAGTTACTTGAACTGTTATTTATATCATGAAATTTAATTGAATAGATTCGGGCCATTTGGAGTCTAATACTGATGGCTAGAACGTGGTTTCGGGTTGATAGTTGAGCCGATTCGAGGTAAGTAGCTTGTCTAACCTTGTGTGCGGGACTCTCCCCTTTAGGATTTATATTGTGATAATTGAAATTCCTTGTATGTGTGGTGACGAGTTCTACTTGTGATAATTGTTGGAAACCTGGACTTTTCATTAAGAATAGCCTTAAATTGTGTTCTTCCTTTTCTTGCTTACATTATTTGGAAATTTAGCCTGCTGTTAGTCTAGAGAAGTATGTCTAATTGACTAAATTGCTCTATTTGTTTTAACTGCCTTATTTGTACTACGTGAAGCATGCTATGTTAGAATTATCTATTTTGCCTTGGTGTGAAGTTGAGCTTACTTGAATATATCCTATTTCTGCTATTGTTGTGCGTTTCATTTTGGGGCTACGGGAAGGCATCCGGGGGGATCCCCTGTACGTATTTATGATCGAGATGAGGTGTGGTATACCAAGAGTTTCCCGGTACGTATATTGAGGATACTAAGAGATCCTCGGGATACCAAGAGATCCCTGATATATATATTTAGGATACCAAGAGATTCTCGGGATACCACGAGATCCCTGACATATATTGAGGATACCAAGAGATCTTCGGGATACCAAGAGATCCCCGGGTATATATATATTGAGGATATTAAGAGATCCTCGGGATACTGAGAGATCCCTGATTATCATCCTTGTGATTGTTTTGTCTCTGTGTTAGTTGTAATTATCTTTATATATTCTGTGATGCTTTTACTGCTGCACTTATCTATATTGTTCTTATCTACATTGTCAGACTTTATATTATTATTTAATCTCAGTAGGGCCCTGACCTTCTTCGTCACTAACCGGCTGAGGTTAGGATTGGCACTTACTGAGTACCGCTGTGGTGTACTCATGCCCTTCTTGTGCATGTTTTTCATGTGCACATCCAAGTATATCTACTCAGACTTACCATCCTTGAGGCGAGGTGATCTTTTGGAAACTTCGAGGTATATCTGTTGCGTCCGCAGACCGAAGAGTATCTCTCCATTATCTCTTGTTGTGATTAGCTCTTCTATCTTTACTGTTCATGTAGACTTTCCGGTGTTAAAGCATTTTACTATATTCGTAGCTTGTGATTCATGGGTTTCCAGGTTTTGGGAATATGTATTAGTTTTTTTTCTAGAGTTAACGCTATGTATGCCAAGCGGCACTCTTAAACTTTTTTTATTTACTCTATTTCTATTTTTATTTCTTTTTCTTTCGCAAATTGATTTATTTTCCGCATTTTAGGATTAGCTAGTCGTAGAGACTAGGTGACGTCACGATGGTTCAGGGAGGGCGAACCAGGGTCGTGAAAAGTGTAATAGTCCCCTTATTTCTACGGGTTCTCTAAATGAAATGTTCCCTATTTATATTTTGAAGATCTTTATATTATTTCGATCCTCTTACATTTAGCAATAGTAGTCTTAGATAATATCATTCTCCTTCATTTGGGTGACACATTTTGATATGACTAATAGCGCAACGTTGTTGTCGTCGTGTCCATATTTTGCCTGTTGTTGACCATACAAAATGTTCAGGAAGTTCTTTATATAATAAGTTAAGCTTTATGGCATCTTTGTTAGTTCTGTTCATCTAAAAAATTTCTATCAGCATTGTTTTCTTAATCATAGGATTATTAACGATTGTGTTTATATCTGTATTGTCTTTAAAAGAAACAAGTTGTTACCCTTTAAGATGTAGGTGAAGATGATAAATGCTTGGATCTATCTTACTAATAGCGAAACTAAATAAATGCCATGTAGCTTCAAGTGGTGATACCCATTTAGCAAATTGATACTCTTTTATTTCATCTATTTCTTTGTTTGTATTATTATAATGTACATAAAATGTAGTTTTTTCATGTCCTCTACAAATATATATGTAAAGATATTTAACAACCTTTATATCAGAGCAAATCTCAACGTTCATATGACAGTTGAACTTATCAAGTAAAAAGGATTGTATGGAATAACCCAAGAGTTATCTAAATATTGCTCTCATACATTCACAACCTCTCCTGAGTTTCGTGTTTTATAGATGGGATAAAAATCACTTTCTTTTGATTTATGTTCAGCACAATTTTTTGGATAATTAAACTTGCAAACACCATTTTTTCGTATAGGGATTTGTTGGATTCAGGTTATCACATGGATCGTGCATCATATGTTTAAGAACAAGTGTACATAATTTTTTATCCGAATTAGCATCTGGTAATTCAGCACTAATAATTCTATCACAAGCCTCTGATGTCAACAACTTATATTCATTAGCTAATATTATAAGGAAATGAGCATGTGGTAAAACTCGTTTTTGGAATTCAACAGTATACATATAAGCAACAACTTTTCCAAAGATATTTCTTTTGCTTTTATCAGTTTTCAGTTCTTCAACTTTAGCCCTGAATGTGCGACTAATTAAATCAGGTCTATTTTGCACCTTATCAGTTGTCCACAAATCTTCTTTTATTCCGGCCAAGTCGTATTACAAGTCATATTTATAAACAAATTTGGTTTACGAAAACGTTGTACTAATGCAATAGCATCCATATATCGTCGTCATATATCTCTAGGTCCACCTATAAAAGAAGCTGAAAGAAATTCTTGCTTACCAATGTTTGAAGAATCTTGTTCTCCAAGTTTTAAAATATCTAGAAGTCCTTGCAATATATCCATTCTAAATAAATCTTGATTGAACGAAGCAAAATTCAATCTTTGGATTTCAGTTTTTATGTATTTGTCAACTTAATATTGCTGAAATAGTCTAACAGTGTGTAGTAACTTATCTTCATCATTATTTCTTATTTTAAGTTTATAGCAATAATTCACGAATAGAAATTGTATCTCTCTTTTTTTTCTTTCCTTTTTCTAAAGATTGAGCTTCGAGTTGAAGATATGAATCGAGAGAGCAAAGATTTCGTATGCTTGCTAACTGTTCACATTCATGAGTATAACTTCCACGAATATATTTTGCTTTAGGAATTTTTTTAATACCGCAATGCCACCCATTCTGTCTATATGGAAATAACAAAGGATATTGTAAGGAATCATAACATCCATAATAATAGTTCACTATTTGTGTTAGGTTGCTATGAGTATAAATTTGAATATGTGGTGCATGAGTTATATTATTGTCATTGTCCTCAACCTATATTACAGCAATTTCTGATAAAGTTGACAAATTATATACTCGCTGATCTAAACCAGGATCACATTTGATTCCAATATGAAAGTTCTGTAGCTCAGGGATATCTATCAAAGATTGGATAAAAAAGGAGTATGGGTTAACTTTCAACATATCCAACAGTTCACTCACTATTAATTCATTGACTTTGTTAGATCATGCTATTCTATTTGCTAGCTCATTGTTATTGTCATAAAAGTACAACTATAGATTTTTTGGTTTTTTCATATGAATAGTTGGACAATTGATCCTTCAACACCTTACCTGCTGTAAAAAAATAACTCTAACCCTTTAATCTGTTTGTGCAGGTTTTTGCTTCCACTCGAAACATCTCAGGTAACACCCAAATGTTCTGCACATTTGTAATTTTAGATTTCATCTCCATATTAAAGTTTATATTGCATACCATTGCTATTTGTAATTTTAAAAAAGCCTTTAGCATTTGCTGACGAGTAGGTTATACAACTTCTGTTGTTACTCTACAAGTAAAAGATGTTAATTTAGCGATTGAGCTTGGTATTATGAAAGTTATAATTTGTTTGCAGGTGAAAGTAATTCATAAAGTCTTTATTATTCGGGTAATAAATCAATAGATGAAAAGCTAACTACGAAGAATGAGACTTTTGAGAATGTGATTGCCTAAGATCTTAGTACAAAGATCTAGGCATTAATAGTCGAATTTTTGGATTAGAGCAATTTCTTTAGCCAGGAAAATAGTGTCAGGGTTCACTTGATGCAGAACTTTTGTAAATTTTTTCTGTAGAACTTCATTGAGTAGCAATTAATGGGAAAATAAAAAAGTAAAAAGTCATCTTACCGTCGTCCTTATACTGAGCGGAGAAATGATTTTCTGAAGACTCTGTTGCTGCCTTTAAGGTTTATTTACCTTTCTCTCTCTATTATCTTCTTAGGTTTGTTTATTTGGAAGGAAATTATGAAAAAGAAGTAAGTGGTTGAAAGCTTTTTAAGCATTTACTGTATCAAAGGAGTTGAAAATTGAGGTTAAGTTAATTGTTGCTTGAAGATTCATCTTTAGTTGGATGTCCCATTTTAACCATCTTTTCTCGATGTTGAGCTTCCAAAAAATATACTGCTATATTTTGGTATTTGTATGTTCATGGAATCGAGATATGGTGAACACGTGTAACAGCCCGACCGGTCATTTTGAGCTCTAGCACATCGTTCAACAGTTTGAGGTCATGAGTAGCTTCACTTCAGGTATTATGCCTTGTACACGTGGTTGAAATTGAATTCTGGGAAATTCGGTGTTGATTTGGAGAAAGAATTCTCATTCGGAAGCTTTAAGTTTAAAGAATTGAATAAGATTGAATTTTTGAGTAAACGACCTCAAAATCGGGATTTGAAGGTTCCAACAGGTTCGTATGATGATTTCGGACTTGGGCATATGTCCGGATCGGGTTTTGAAAGATTCGGGAACGTTTCGGCAACTATTGTGAAAGTTGGCATTTTTGAAAGAATTTCAGAAATTTGGCTTCAACTGCATATCAGCATTATCGATGTCCGTTTGGGATTCCGAGTCTAGGAATAGCTCCGTATGGTGATTCTGGTGTTGGGAGACGGAAGTGAATTCGGAGATCCGTGGGTCATTATGGAGTCATTTGGCTAAAGTTAGAAATTTGAAGGTTTTGGAAAAGTTTGATCGAGAGTTGACTTTTTAATATCAGGGTCGGATTCTGATTCCGAAACTTGGAGTAGGTCCGTAATATCGAATGTGACTTGTGTGCAAAATTTGAAGTCATTCCGGAATGATTTTGGTAAGGTTTGAGACACTTAGTCTCTTTTAAGGAAGCTTAAGTTGGGAAATTCAACCGGATATTGACTTATGTGTTAGAGGGCTCGGATGTGAGTTCCGATGGTCTGGTTAGCATGGGGAGGTTATTTATAACTTAGGAGCATGATCGGAAGGAGTTTTGAAGGATCGTAGTAGATTTAGGCTTGAATTGGCGAAGTTGATATTTTTGGTATTTTCCGGTTGATAGGGGAGATTTTGATATAGGGGTTAGAATGGAATTTCGAGAGTTGTACTAGTTCTGTTGTGTCATTTGGGATATGTGTGCAAAATTTCATGTCATTCGGACGTGGTTTGGTTGGGTTTTGGATCAAAAGAGTAATTTCGAAGATTTAGAAATTCTTAGGCTTGAATCTGATGCGAATTTGGTGTTGTGATGTTGTTTTGAGCGTTCCAAAGGTTGGAACAGGTTTGAATAATATTATAGGATATGTTGGCATATTTGGTTGAGGTCCCAGTGGCCTCGGGTGAGTTTTGGTGATTAAACGGACTATTTCATCCTTGGAAAAGATTTTTTTTAGCTTCACCTGCGCACCAGAAAATTCTGGTGCGAGGGGTCCAATTTGGAAGCTCATATCTTGTAATCTATAAGGAATCAAAAAAATTCCAAAACATTAAATTTGTATCCCTTGAATTCTAGTTTTCATAAAGTTAAACCATTTATGATTTGGATATTCTATGAGAAAGTTATAACTGATCGAAGTTGGTTGGTGGAGCAATTTTGACAGAGTTTTCTTGTGCATTTTAGAAGCTCATATCTCGGAATATATAAAGAGTTATATAATTTACAGCCTATCAAATAAAAGATCTTCGAGTCTGGTTTCTAAATCTTCAAACCATTGCTAATTTGGATATTTCCACAAGGATTTATGGGCGTTTTAACAGAAGGTGTACAGCAAGGGAAAATGTAAGAGGATGTACAACCTGCACAGTGCAAGGTACAACTCGATGAAGGCTGGGCAAAATGTTTTTAAGTCTTCTTATCCGCGATTTTGGGTATATTTTCACCCATAGTTGCTCATTTTTGGAGGTTATTGAAGGAAATTAACGAGGGATTCAAGGAGAATCGATCGGAGGTAAGAATTTCGGACCTAAAACTCGTTTATATTGTGAAATCCACCTTGAAATTCATGGAATTTAAGCTAAAAATGGAAGAATTAGGGCTTGGGATTTTGAACTTTTGATTTGGGATTTGAAAGACCATTTGGGGTCTAATTTGAGAACTTGCGGTATGTATGAACTCGTGAGAAGATAAGGAATCTAATGATGTAAAAAATTTTGAGTTTCGAGAAGTGGGCCCGGGGCTCAGATTTTGCTAATTTCGGGATTTTCAATATTTTTCGATTGTTTTTGCTTGGGCTTTGTTCCCTTAGCATATTGTGACATATTCGTTCTGATTTTGGATAGATTCGACGCGCGTGGAGGCCGATTTGAGGGTCAAAGGCGTCCTGAGTTAGAGATATCGCCGGTTCGAGGTGAGTAATGATTGTTTGGTTTGAAACCTCAGATTGCACATCGTAGTACTATATTGAGGTGAGACACGCGTTGGATAATGAGCGTGGGGTCTTTTACTACTGGGGATTCTGACTTGGTCCGTCCCGATTGATGATTTTACCGCGTATTTGACTAAAACTTATTTGTTATCCTCATGATTTGGGTTGATTGCCATATTTCGGCTTCGTGCCAACTATTTGAACCCTTCGGGGATTTTTATCACTGTTTCCTCACTGTTTTTACTTATTACTTGAACTCAGCCCTGTTGATATCTACTGTGTTACAAACTCAACCACTTTTACTCATATTTGAATCTTAAATGATATTTTTAAATGAGGTTTTGGGCTGAGAACTACTGTTTTACTAATGCCCGAGGGGCTTGTGATGATTTTTCTAACTGAATGAGGCCGAGGGACTATGTTGTGAGGATACTATCTATATGGATCGGGCTACGCACCGCAGCAGTGTTATACTGATACTGATATAAGGCCGAGGGCTTAGATTTGATGCCACAAGATGGCTTGATATTGTGCTTGGGCCGTAAGGGGCCCCTCTCAGAGTCTGCACACCCCCAATGAGCGTCGTCGATGAAATATATGGATCGGGATGCACGCTGCAACGATATATGGATCGGACTGCACGTCGCAGCGGTGCTGGCACTGTTCTATGTGTTTACTTTACTTTATTTGTCTGCCATTATATGTTGTTTGTGCTACTTCATGTGATATCTACCTGATTGCCTGGCATTCTCTGTTAATTGAGTGTTGTGCCTGAGGGGCAGATTTATGTGCTTATCTCCACTATTTATTTTGCATTTATTTGTGTAACCGTTGAAAAAGTCATTTTTAAAAGAGGTTTAAACTGAGCTAAGATGTTTTTCTAAAGATTTCTCAACTTCATTGCTTTCTCAAAGGGTTTTACACTGCTCTATACAGCATGATGGTTTATCATACGTGATTTCTCACTGCTCAGTTATTATTTACCTTTATTACTCACTGAGTTGGAGTATGCACTTTACTCCATGCACCTCGTGTGCAGATGCAGGTATTTATTTCCCCGGTAGCGGGTTCTGACTGATCGGAGGCAGAGTTATCGGAGTTTAGCGAGGTGACTGCCAGCGTTCGCAACACCTGTTTGCTCCATTTTTGTTTGTCAGTCCTATTTTGTATAATTTTGGCCTTGTAGTAGTATTTATACTCTAATAGATGCTCGTGACTTGTGACACTTCGGTTTGGGCTGTGTCGGGATGGTTTCTACTATTGTTATCTATATTTCCGCGAATTTATTACAATTAAATCCTGCTTTAAACTGTTTTATGGTAATTAACTGCTTAAAAGAGGTGTACTGTATTGGTCTGACTGACCTTGTCTTCACGAGAGGTGCCATCACGATCGGGTTCGGGGTTTGGGTCGTGACACCACGTTTTTAATTTTGGGTGAGATGTTTCTAAAGAAGCAAATGACAAAGCAATGATCAAAACTATGAGCATATTCATTAGATATAGCTTGTTGTTAAAATAATATGATTCAATTAATTTTTTTTATATTTCTTCAATTGATTATGCATGAGGCACTATAGCTGTGTTGATGAACAATGCCAGTTATTGAAAGAGATTACTCTTCACCTCTATTCTAATTTATTTTTTCTTCCAAGCAAGGGATGGTCCATTATAGTGAAAACATACCTCCAATTTCTTTGTATAATATAATAAACTTTCAGAGTTTAGACTGCTTCTAGGGTATCTCTTCGTCTTCCTCACATTGCTTCCACCTGCAGGTGTATTTTTATCAATTTTGCCCATATTTTTTGCTATGCATCTGATATAGAAACATTCTCTTCTTCTTCAACTTCAATTTGGTAAGAAGAGTTATCACTAAGAAAATACCATACAACGAAACTTTCAAATCAAACTAAAATTTGAACTTCAAAAGAAAACAAACGAAATTTGCTTTCTTAGAATGGTAAAAAGATTATAATTCATTTTCACTTTCTTTCAATTTGAATAGAAGAATTATTACTTGTTGGATCAGAAAGGTCACCTTTTGATCAATTTGGACTTGACATAGAACCCTAAGAGTTGAGGTAAAGAAGCCTTTAATTCTCTATTACTTCTTCGTTTCTTCTTATCTTCTCGGCTGGATGTTCTAAAATCGGGTATGTTCTCCCATTTCGTGCCTAAATTTTCTTATAAAACCCAATTTTTCAATATTTCTATAGAACATGATTTGTTGTGCGGAGAGATTAAATTATCTTAGTTGTGGATTTACTTATATTCAATTTTTTAGGAGTTGCTTAATTTGTGCATTAGAAAAATGTCCATAGAGAAATTATGATGTGCATTAGGAAAATGTCCATGGAGAATTATGGTGTTTTCATATCAATGCTTCTCCACCTATATTTGACTTAAGGATTATTTATGGTCAGTATATGATGCAGATTCCTCATAAATTTACGATACACGTACATGTTCCATCGTAAAAAGTTGATAAGTATCTTTTTGTTTATTGTACTTTTTCTTAGAGCAGTTTTGAGGTTCATAGCGAGTTACAACCTTTTGTTTCTTTATTAGAAAGCTATCCTTTTTTCCTGCCAATAAACAATCTTTTCATAACTGCTAAAATCTTCAATTGTATTATATTTACCTACAGATGTAACTGGCAACGACGGAAAAAGCTTGGTGTATTCCACCTGGTGAGTGCTATCATCTTATTATTTATGTGTATGCGATCGTTTTTGATAATCAATTGTCAGGAATTTCGAGGAGTCCTTTGCTATCGAGTTCTCCAGTTAAAAGTTTAAAACTTGGTAGTATTTCCGAGTTGCTTTAACCAGAGTTTGTATATATATATATATATATATATATATATGAAATTAGCAATTTTTTGTTCAGTATAGCACTGGGTTTATTGTTGTTGTTGTATTGTAGTTTACTAATTTCTGCTTTAAGTTTATACCATTTTTTAATTGAAGGTCATTTTTTGTTTGTGGTTGTTAGCAGAGTTTTTCCTTTTTTACTTTGTTGGAGGGTTCAAAAGGCTATTCAGTATCCAAAATTCATTGGTACTTTATATGAATGTAAAAATCTTACTGTCCTGGTATAAAAAGTTTGGTGGTTGTTAGATCATATTTTCATATTAAAATTCTAAGCATTTGATTCTTTTATTTTCCTTGCCTTTTGGTTATATAATAAGACATTATGCATACTACTAAAAAAGTCTTTTGCCTGCATTTTGTAGTAAAAACATTCTATGCATTTTGTAGTAAGTATAGTTTTTACCTGTACTGTTTAGTGTTTCCTTTAAGCTCCTTCAGATGAAATAATTAAAAGGACTTTTTTTTTGGGCAGTCAAGCAATTCATCACAATGTAATCATATTTGTGAATCTGATAAAATCAAAAATAATGTATTGTCTCATATAACCCCATTCAAAAATAATGTAGTGTCTCATAGAACCCCATTTTTCAGGGTATTTATCAAGGCATTTCAACAGTGATTGAAAAATAAGCATTTTGATAATTCGGACCTTTCAATTCATAGATGTAGATCTTGGACCTATGAATGGAGAATTTCTGAATCTCACATAGAAAAAAGGAAGTGAATTAGATAAAAAGAAAAGCAACTTGGACAAAAAAAGAAGTGAATTGGACAAAAAGAAACGAAGTGGCTTAGACAAATCTTATTTGCCGATAACCTCAGACAAATCAATCGGATATTGGTTAATCCATAATTGATCGAACACTAGTTGAAAACGACTATTTTGCTCCGAAACGGACTGTTCCAAATGTTCCTGAAAATTCTTGCTCCCATTTGCATAAATCAGGATAATGTTTAAGTTAACTTGGTCCATGTATGAGACAGACCAAATGGGGCACTTGAAGGACTTTATAATGCTTAAGAGACGTTATGCCATATGATGAAATAACCATAGAAATTATTAAGGATCAGGCATGCTTTTTCCTGTGGATATGTTCCAGGTACACATAGTTTGTCTTTAAAAAAATTAAAGTTTCTCATTGCTCCTGTTGGACTCACTAATACATTCAAAGATTAGAAGAGCATGTCTTAGTGTTTACTTCTTCACGACCCGAATATTCCACCTTCGAGAGTCGTAATGGCACCTACTAATGAAAGCTAGGCAAGCCAACCATTTGAATTATTTACTCTTTTTTTCAATTTAATCCTTTCACAATTAATAGCCCACATTAAATAATACATCAGAATTTAATAAGCGAAAGACTGAACATAATATATCAATAAAGATACCAATACCAATCCATACATAAACTACCCAAGACTAGTGTCACAACTTCACAGACGGTCTAGGAGTACTACAAATAAAGATCTGAAAAATAATTAAATAACAATACAACACTGTCTCTGGAAGTACATAAAGAAATAAAATAAAAGATAGAAGGAGACGCCAAGTCCTGCGGATGCCTGCAGGAGTACCTCGTGTCGTCTGACGAACTAGAAGTAGCAACCTCACTGCGATCCAAAAGCTACATCACCAGGATCTGCACAAAATAGTGCAGAGTGTAGTATCAACACAACTGACCCCATGTGCTGGTAAGTGCCTGGCCTAACCTCGTTAAAGTAGTAACGTGGCTAGGACCAGACTACCAAATAAACCTGTGTAGTTAAATCATATACAGCGGGAAATAAAAGCAAAAATCTACAATTCAAAAGTAAGAAGAGGAAAGGGAGACATTCTGCGGGGATATCAAGTAACAACAGGAAACAATTAGATAACCGTAAAGAACCCTGTAACTCAAATATCAACAATAAGCACGAAATCAAACAAGTGCACGGCATCACCCTTCGTGCGTTTACTCTCGTCCTTATCAAATATCAATATAATCGGCACGGCATCACTCTTTGTGCTTTTACCTCACATAATCATGGCACGGAATGATCCTTCATGCATTATCACTCATATAAAGGCACAGAAAGGTACATTGTGCGGCACGACATCACCCTTCATGCATTAACACTCTCCTCACAATATCATGCACGGCATCACCCTTCGTGCTTTAACACTCTCTCACCAAAATAATGCACGGCATCACCCTTCGTGCTTTAATACTCTTCATCACCCAATCAACAATCACAAACAATAAGGGCAAGGAATTAAATAGAATCACAATAAAATCACAATGAAAATCCCAGCAAGGGAACAATATTAAAAGCTTCATCCCTGCAAGGGAATAATATTCAAAGCAACAACATCGCGGCAAGGGGACAATTATCATAAGCCTCTTCTCTTTTTCACATTCACTCCATAACTCAATTTACAACTTGAGCCAATACTCTAAAATGCTCAATTACCAACGATACTTTCACAATTCGATTCACAACTTGAGCCAATGCTCTACAATGTGCAAATACCAATGATAATCTAACAAATCAATTTACAACTTGAGCCAACACTCTTAAATGTTCAATTACCCAATTTACTTCTACAAGCCTTGTTCAACAATAGGAACATCACATAAGGCATGAACAACATAAAACAGAGTCACATTAATCATAGTATAAGACTCACGGGCATGCTTGACACCAACGTATAGATACTTGTCACCATGCCTATACGTCATACTCAACAATTAACACATAGAAAATAGGACACGAATCCTAAACCCTCAAGCTAAGGTTAGACCAAACACTTACCTGGAAGCCACAAATACAATTCAAGCCTCAATTACCGCTTTACGTCTTGATTCCACCTCCAATTCGCTTGTATCTAGCCACAAGTTATTTAACTATATCAATAAATGCTAAATGAACCAATTCTATGGACATAAATTTTCTAAAGTTTTTCCCAAAAAGTCAAAAATTGACCCCGGACCCGCTTTGTCCAAACCCGAAATTCGGACCAACACCCGATTACCCAATCACCCCCGAGCCCGGGTATATAATTGGTTTTAGAATCCGACCTCAATTTGAGGTCTAAATCCCCGTATTTCAATATTCTTAGGTTTTACCCAAAATTCCCAATTCCACCATGAAAATCCTATATTCTAGGTTGAAATATTGTAAAAAGAAGTTAAGGAGTGAAAGAAATGAGTTTAAGATCAATTACTAATGTTTTGGAAAAGAAAGAGTGTTTGAAAAATTGCCTCATATGCTTTTAGAGTTTTAAAAAATGAAAAATAACATAAAGTCCCATTTAAATATACTCCTCTCACACTCTCTCCGCGGACCGATAAAATGGTCTGCGACCGTGGAGATCAACCGCGGACTGCAAAAAATCGAGCGCGGGCGCAAAGGTAAGGCCTTGCCCCATCTGCGGTAGCGAAGTCCCCACAGTGGCCACAAAAAACCATTGCGAACCTCATAGTCTGGTTAGAGATCCGCAACTTTTCTAAACCTGCAACATCTATGTTCTAAGTCTAAATTCACTCCGTGGCCTATCAAAAACTCACCCGAGCTCTCGGGGCTCCAAACCAAACATGCACACCAACCTAAAAATATCATACGGACTTGCTCGTGCAATCAAATCACCAAAATAACATCAATAACTATGAATTAATCCTCAAAACTCATCATTTTTCTCAAGAACACTTAAAGTTTATTATTTCTCAATCGGATGTCCAAATCATGTCAAATAAACTACATTTTGTACCAACTTTCACAGTTATCACTTAAATACGATAATAATTTTGTACCGGGCCTGGAACCAAAATATGGACCCGATACCAATGGTTTCAACATTAATTACGCTCAAGTCCCATATTTTACTTCGGACCTCTCGAGATCATCGGAACACAGATCCGGGTACGTTTGCTCAAAATGTTGACCAAAGTCAACCATAATCAAAATTGTAACTCTAGGAATTTCTATTTCTCATATTTTCTGTTAAAAGCTTTCCGGATATACGTTCGAACCACGCACACAAATCAAGGTGAGGTAAAAGGAGGTTTCTTTCAGGCATCGGAATATAGAATTTACTTATAAACCAAGTGATGACCTTTTGGGTCATCACATCCTCCACCTCTAAAACAACCGTTCGTATTCGAACGGTCATAGAAAAGAAGTACCTGAGTCGTAGAAAAGATGGGGATATCGGCTCCGCATATCGAGCTCGGACTCCCAGGTCGATGCCTTAGCCGGCTGACCTCTCCACTGAACACGAACAGCAAGGAAACTCTTCGATCTTAACTTACGAACCTGCCAGTTTAGCATAGCTACCTGCTCCTCCTCATAGGACAAGTCCTTGTCCAACTGGACAGTGCTGAAATCTAGCACGTGGGATGGATCGCCGTGATATTTCCGAAGCATGGACACATGAAACACTGGATGCACGACTGATAAGCTCGGCGACAATGTAAGTCTATAAGCCACCTCTCCCACTCGATCAAGAATATCAAATGGACCAATGAACCTAGGGCTAAGCTTGTCGTTCTTTCCAAATATCATCACCCCTTTCATAGGCGACACCCGAAGCAACACTCGCTCGCCGACCATGAATGCCACATAACGAACCTTACGGTTGGCATAACTCTTTTGCCTGGATTGAGCTGTACGAAGTCTATCCTGAATGATCCTGACCTTGTCCAAGGCATCCTGTACTAGATCTGTACCCAACAACCAAGCCTCTCCCTGCTCAAACCACCCAACTGGCGACCGACACCGCCTACCATATAAAGCCTCATAAGGAGACATCTGAATGCTCCACTGGTAACTATTGTTGTAGGAAAACTCCGCTAAAGGCAAAAACTGATCCCACGAGCCTCCAAAGTCAATAACACAAGCTCGGAGAATATCCTCCAAAATCTGAATAGTACGCTCAGACTTCCCGTCCGTCTGAGGATGGAATGATGTGCTTAACTCAACCCGTGTGCCCAACTCACGCTGAACTGCCCTCCAGAAATGCGAGGTAAACTGCGTACCTCGATAAGAAATGATAGACACCAGCAATCCATGAAGAGGAACAATCTCCCAAATATAGATCTCGGCTAACCTGTCAGAAGAATAGGAGACTACCACAGGAGTGAAATGTGCTGACTTGGTCAACCTATCAACAAAAACCCACACTGCATCGAACTTCCTCTAAGTCCGTGGGAGTCCAATAACAAAGTCCATAGTGATACGCTCCCACTTCCACTCGGGAAGCTCAATCCTCTGAAACAAACCATCGGGTCTCTGATGTTCGTACTTTACCTACTGACAATTCAAACATCAAGCCACATACGCATCAATATCTTTCTTCATCCTCCTCCAACAATAATGCTGCCGTAAATCCTGATACATCTTAGCGGCGCCTGAATGAATAGAGTACCGAGAACTATGGGCTTCTCAAGAGATCAACCCTCGAAGTCCATCCACATTAGGCACACAAATATGAACATGCATCCTCAAAACTCCATCATCTCCCACTGTGACCTGCTTGGCACCACCGTGTTCCACCGTGTCCTTTAGGACACACAAATGGGGATCATCATACTGGCAATCTCGAATGCGCTCCAATAATGAAGAACGAGCGACCGTGCAAGCTAACACGCGGCTGGGCTCAGTGACATCCAATCTCACGAACTGATAGGCCAAAGCCTAACCATCCAAAGCAAGCAGTCTCTCACCGACTGGAATATACGCAAGACTGCCCATACTGGATGACTTTCTACTCAAAGCATCAGCCACCACATTGGCCTTTCCCGGATGATATAAGATGGTGATAGCATAGTCTTTCAGTAGCTCCAACCACCTTCTTTGCCTCAAGTTTAGCTCCTTTTTCTTGAGCAAGTATTGCAAACTGTTGTGATCCGTGAACACCTCACATGACACGCCATATAAATAATTCCTCCAAATCTTCAGTGCGTGAACAATGGCTGCTAACTCCAAATCATGAATTGGATAATTCTTCTCATGAGTCTTCAACTGCTGCAAAGCATAGGCAATGACCTTGCCATCCTGCATCAATACCACACCAAGTCCAATACGAGACGCATCATAATAAACTGTATATGACCCTGAACCTGTGGGCAAAACCAACACCGGCGTCGTAGTTAAAGCTGTCATGAGCTTCTGAAAGCTCGCCTCACACTCGTCCGACCACCTGAACTGTGCACCCTTCTGGGTCAACCTGGTCATCGAGGCTGTAATAGATGAAAACCCCTCCACAAACCGACGGTAATAGCCTACCAAACCCAAGAAACTCTAGATCTCTGTAGCTAATATGGGTTGAGGCCAGTTCTTTACTGCCTCTATCTTCTTCGCATCTACTTGAATACCCTCTACTGAAACAACATGACCCAAGAAAGTGATTGAAATCAACCAGAACTCACACTTTAAAAACTTAGCATACAGCTGACTAGCTCTCAGAGTCTGAAGAACCACTCTCAGATGTTGCTCATGCTCCTTCTGGCTGCGGGAATAAATCAAAATATCATTAATGAAGACTATCACGAACAAATCCAAGTAAGGGCTGAATACTCGGTTCATCAAATCCATGAAAGCTGCTAGGGCATTTGTCAATCCAAATGACATAACCAAGAACTCATAATGCCTGTATCGAGTGTGGAAAGCTATCTTAGGGACATCAGAGGCCCTGATCCTCAACTGATGGTAGCCAGATCTCAAGTCGATGTTAGAAAATACTTGGGCACCCTAAAGCTGGTCAAACAAATCATCAATCCTCGGAAATGGGTACTTATTCTTGATTGTGACCTTTTTCAATTGCCGATAATCTATACACATTCTCATCGATCTGTCCTTCTTCTTAACAAACAACACCGTCGCACCCCAAGGCGAGACACTAGGTCTAATGAATCCTTTTTCGAGCAAGTCTTGCAACTACTCCTCAACTCTTTCAACTCAGGTGGGGTCGTACGATACGCCAGAATGGAAATAAGCTGAGTGTCCAGAGCCAAATCAATGTAGAAGTCAATATCCTTATCGGGCGCATACCCAGAAGGTCTGAAGGAAATACCTTAAGCAACTCACGAACTACATGCACATAATCAATAAAAGGAACCTCAACACTAGAATCACGAACATATGCCAAGTAGGCCAAACATCCCTTCTCGACCATACAACGAGCCTTCATATAAGAGATAACACTACGGGTAGAATGACCAGGAGTCTCTCTCCACTCTAAATGAGGCAACCCCGGCAAGGCTAAGGTCACAGTGTTGACATGACAGTCCAAGATAGCATGGTAAGGTAATAACCAGTCCATCCCCAATATGACATCAAAGTCAACCATGTCCAACAGTAAAAAATCTACACGAGACTTAAGACCCCCAATCAACACTATACAAGAACAATGAACACGATCTACCATAATAGAATCACCCACCGATGTAGACACATAAACAGAAGCACTCAAGGAATCAGTAGGCATGATAAAATATGGTGCAAAATAAGATGACACATAGGAGTATGTAGACCCTGGTCAAATAGAACTGAAGCATCCCTACTACAAACCAGAACAGTACCTGTTATGACTGCATCGGAAGCCTCAGCCTCAGGGCTGGTTGGAAGAGCATAACATCGGGGCTAGGCCCCATCACTCTAAATCACATCTCTGGGATGGCCTTCTGTTGGCTGGCCTCCATATCTAGCGACCTGACCTCCACCTCTAGTACCTCTACCTCCACCTCTAGCACATCTACCTCTACCCTAATTGGCTAAGCGGGCTGTGGAACACTTGGTGCCTGAACCATGGCACGGGAACCCTGATGCTGAGAGCTGCTCGATGATCAAGGGCAAAATCTAGCAATATGACCCGTATCACCACATGTATAACAAGCCCTCTGCTACAGTGATTGCTGACCCAGACGACCTGAATGACCACCGCAGAAACTCTGAAGCGGCGGTGCACTGATAAGAGCTGGTCGTGCATTGTAGGACTGCTAATCAGGATACTACATATGGGAACCACGACCACCTGGAGCACCGTGAGAAACCTGAAGTGCTAACTGAAAAGGCCTAGGAGGATGGTCTCTACCAAAAAAATCCATGCCTCTAGATGAGCCACCACTGAATCTTCCTGAATAACGAGGCCTCTTGTCAGACCCGTGACCACACTCCTGTGATAAAACCATCTCAACTCTCCTGGCCATATTGGCCGCCTCCTGAAAGGAAATCTCACTCCCCCTCTCCTTAGCCATCTGAAATCGAATAGGCTAAATGAGTCCCTCATTGAACCTCCTCAATCTTCTCTCTCGGTGGGAAGTATCAGAAGAGCATGACGGGCCAAATCGATAAACTCGGTCTCGTACTGAGTAATAGTCATAGAACCCTACTGGAGATGCTCGAACTACCTCCAATAGTTCTCCCTCGGAGTGAAAGGAAGAAACTTCTCCAAGAATAGCTAAGAAAAATGGTCCCAAGTCAGAGCTGGTGACCCAACTGGTCTGGCCAAACAATAATCACTCCACCAAGTCTTGGCAGATCCAGATAAGCGGAAAGCAGCAAAGTCGACCCCATTGGTCTCTTCTATCCCCATGTTTCTGAGAACCTCATGACAGCTGTCTAAATAATCTTGGGAATCCTTAGAAGCCGCACCGCTGAAAGTGGTAGTGAAGAGCTTGGTGAACCTCTGCAATCTCCACAATGCATCAGCAGACATAGCTATTCCATCACCGGTTTGAGCTACCACACCCGGCTGAACTGCTCCAACTGGGTGAGCTGCTAGAGTCTGAAACTTGGGAGCTATCTGCTCCAGAGTGCGGGTAGCGGGAGTCTGGGCTCCTCCTCCAGCCTGAGAGATGGTTGGTTCTACAAGAAACAAGCCTGCTCGGGTGACGCTCTCGATAAGGCTCACTAGATGGACCAGAGCATCCTGGAGTACTGGGGTAGCAATGAACCCCTCTGGGACTTGAGCTGGTCCTACTGGGACGGCCTGGGCTAGAACCTCGTCGTCAAACTCAACCTGGGGCTCCTTCACTGGCGTTGCTACTCTGGGTTGAGCTCTGCCCCTTCCTCAGCCTCTAGCACGGCCTTAGCCTCGCTATTAGCTCCTCGTAGGAGCTGTTGCTGGGGGATCAAGTAGCTAGTCAATGGATAAGGAAGCGCATGTTCTCTCCATCTGTGAAGGAACAAAGTAGAAATTCAATTAGCATTGAGAAATCAAACCGCACGACAGAAAATAATAGATGTAAAGTTTTTCCTAACTCTGTAGCCTATGGGGGATAAATATAGACGTCTCTGTACCGATCCCTCAAACTCTACTAATCTTGTCCGTGAATTGTGAAACCTAAGTAATCTAGAGCTCTGATACCAACTTGTCACGACCCGGATATTCCATCCTCAGGAGTCGTGATGGCTCCTACTAATGAAAGCTAGGCAAGCCAACCATTTAAATTATTTACTTTTTTTTTCATTTAATCCTTTAACAATTACTAGCCCACATTAAATAACACAGCAAAATTTAATAAGCGTAAGACTGAACATAATATATCAATAAAGATGCCAATACCAATCCATATGTAAACTATCCAAGACTGGTTTCACAACTTCACAGATAGTATAGGAGTACTACAAATAAAGGTTTGAAAAAAAAATAATACAACACTGTCTCTAGAAGTGCATGAAAGAAACAGAATAAAAGGTAGAAGGAGACGCCAAGGCCTGTGGGCGCCTACAGGACTACCTAGGGTCGCCTGACGAACTAGAAATAGCAACCTCACTGCGGTTCGAAAGCTACAGCACCAGGATCTACACAAAAGAGTGCAGAGTGTAGTATCAGCACAACCGATTCCATGTGCTAGTACGTGCCTGGCCTAACCTCGGCGAAGTAATGACGAGGCTAGGACCAGACTACCAAATAAACCTGTGCAGTTAAATCATATACAACAGGAAATAAAAGGAGAAATCTACAATTCAAACGTAAGAAGAGGAAAGGGAGACATGCTGCGGGGATATCAAGTAACAACAGGAAACAAATAGATAACCGTAAAGAACCCGTGACTCAAATATCAACAATAAGCAGGAAATCAAACAAATGCACAACATCACCCTTCGAGCTTTTAGTCTCGTCCTCACCAAATATCAATATAATCGGCACGACATCACCCTTCATGCTTTTACCTGACATAATCATGGCACGGAATGATCCTTCGTGCATTATCACTCATATAAAGGCACGGAATGGAATATTGTGCAGCATGACATCACCCTTCGTGCATTAACACTCTCTCACAATATCATACACGGCATCACCCTTCGTGCTTTAACACTCTCTCACCAAAATAATGCACGACATCACCATTCGTGATTTAATACTCTCTCACCAAAACAATGCACGTCATCACCATTCGTGCTTTAACACTCTTCCTCACCTAATCAACAATCACAAAAAATAAGGGCAAGGAATTAAATAGAATCACAATAAAAATCCTGACAAGGGAACAATATTAAAAGCAACAACATCAGGCAGGGGAATAATATTCAAAGCAATAACATCCCGTCAAGAGGGCAATTATCATAATCCTCTTCTCTTTTTCACATTTACTTCACAACTCAATTTACAACTTGAGCCAACGCTCTAAAGTGCTCAATTACCAATGATACTTTCACAAGTTGAGCCAACGCTCTACAATGTGCAAATACCAATGATACTCTGAAAAATCAATTCATAACTTGAGCCAACGCTCTTAAATGTTCAATTACCCTATTTACCTCCACACGCCTTGTTCAACAATAGGAATATCACATAAGGCATGAACAATATAAAACAGAGTCACATTAATCATAGTATAAGACTGACAGGCATGCTTGACACCAACGTAGAGATACTCGTAACCATGCCTATACGTCGTATTCAACAACTAACACATAGGAAATAGGACACGACTCATAATCCCTCAAGCTAATGTTAGACCAAACACTTACCTAGAAGCCACGAACATAATTCAAGCCTCAACTACCACTTTACCTCTTGATTCCATCTCCAATTCGCTTGTATATAGCAACAAGTTACTTAACTATAAAAATAAATGCTAAATGAACCAATTCTAATACATGAAAATAAATTTTATAAAGTTTTTCCCAAAAAGTCAAAAATTGACCCCGGGCCCGCTTGGTCCAAATCCGAAATTCGGACCAACACCCGATTACCCAATCACCCCCGAGCCCAGGTATATAATTGGTTTTATAATCCGACCTCAATTTGAGGTCTGAATCCCCATATTTCAATATTCTTAGGTTTTACCCAAAATTTTCAATTCCACCATGAAAATCCTAGATTTTAGGTTGAAATCTTGTAAAAAGAAGTTAAGGAGTGAAAGAAATGACTTTAAGAGAACTTACTAATGTTTTGGAGAAGAAAGAGTGTTTGGAAAATCGCCTCCTATGCTTTTAGGATTTTGAAAAATGAAAAATAACTGAAAGTCCCGTTTAAATATACTTCTCTCAGACCCTCTCAGCGGACCGCATAAAATGGCCTGGGCCGTGGAGATCCACCGCGGACCGCAAGAAATCGAGCGCGGCCGCAAAGGTAAGGCCTTGCCCCTGCAGACCGCATAATTCCATCCGTGGTCGCGAAGTCCCCACCGCGGCCGCAAGAAACCACTGTGGACCACATAGTCTGGTTAGAGATCTGCACCTTCTCTGGACCTGCAATAGCTATGTTCTAAGTCTAAATTCACTTCGTGGCCTATCCAAAACTCACCCGAGCCCTCGGGGCTCCAAACCAAACATGTACACCCACCTAAGAACATCATACGGACTTGCTCGTGCAATCAAATCACCAAAATAACATCAATAACTATAAAATAATCATCAAAACTCATCATTTTTCTCTAGAACACTTAAAGTTTATTATTTCTCAACCGGACGTCCAAATCACGTCAAATAAACTCCATTTTTCTCCAACTTTCACAGTTATCATATAAATACTTTAATAAGTTTGTACCGGGCTCCGAATCCAAAATACGGGCCCGATACCAATGGTTTCAAACATTAATTCCTTTCTTTATTTCATAAGTAATTTAGCAAAATAATTTCTTTCAAAAATTGATTTCTAAGGCTTGGGACCTCGGAATTCATTTCTGGGTTCCATATTTTACTGCGGACCTCCCGGGATCATCGGAACACATATCCTGGTCCGTTTGCTTAAAATATTGACCAAAGTCAAGGATAATCAAAATTTTAAATCTAGAAATTTCTATTTCTCATATTTTCACATAAAAGCTTTTCGGATATACGTCCGGACCACACACACAAATCGAGGTGAGGTAAAAGAAGGTTTTTTTTAGGACCCCGGAACACAGAATTTACTTATAAACCAAGTACCCACAACTTCTTAGAATGATCTTAGACAATATATGTAAAGTTGCTTATTACTTAAATAAAAAAATCTAAAATTGTTTAGTCTATCAAGAAGCCCTAAAAGCCTTGGAGGGCAAACATTACCTTTTTGTTGTTTGGAAAGAAGGTCTAGAAAGGAAAATCCAAAACAAAGAATTTATAACATAACTTCTTGCTCTTTGCAATATTTGCTGCTTTGAAATTTGCGAGGTCATGGTTCTTTGATTAATTTAACTGATTAATTTAACGCATCGAGTCATTCGACCGGTACTTAATTTTTTTTTTCCGTAAATCCCTCCTTGAAACTCTTTTATCTTGTATAACAATACTGAACTAGAAAAGTTTTTCTTTAGGAAGGTTAACAAACTCCTTTGGCTCTCAACTACTTCAGCTTATCTTGGTCCAACTTTTCATGGATGACTAATATGATAAGCTACCAATAGAAAAAGCAATAAAGAAGCACATCGAGATGTACTAGCTAAGAGAAAATAAAAGAGAGTAGGAAGTCTTACACCAGGAAGATTTTGTGAACAAAGCAATGAGAAGCTCATTATGTAAAGCAAGTCTATGAGTTATAGCATGTTCTCTAAGAGAACTTATGGGTCACAATTGGCTATCTTCTATAGCATTGACCTGAAATCGAAGATCTTGGACAAGAAAAAGCGTGAAAGATAACTTTTATTATGTTGCAAAACCAGCAAGAAAACAATCACTATTATTTTTAGCCCCACGGTGGGCGCCAAAGTATTTACCGTGAAAATGGTAATAACAATTAGATTTGATAATGAGGTTCTAAAAATAGGTGATCTATTTTTACGCTAGTTGTTAAGCAATGGATGCTAAGTAAAAGGTTAGAAATCAGAATTATGGCTTAAGGATGGTAAGATAATCGAACCAAACAATTAGAGATCGGGGGCCTCGAGCTGTCGATTATAAGACCTTGGGGTCGAGCTGGATGGCCAATTCGGAGCAGTCGAGAGGGGGATAACAGTTATGAGAGCTATGATGATGGCTGTTTATGACCAATGATAAGCAATAAATGAAGAACAATAAATAGAACACAATGAATATAAGCAATAAATGAAGTAATGAAATCAAGAGAATGTGTTAGAGAGCAGATAAAATATTTTAGTGTATTTAGTATTGAGCATCCGAACATAAACAATACTATGTTCTGTTGTGAACATATTATAAAGATAACGGGAGCAATAAATTTTATTCTTTAAGGCTATAAAAGGAAAGAGGAATTAAGTTATTTTTGGGCGTGCAAATTATTTCGTATGATTTTATTCACCTAGTTCTTCCATGGCTAAAAGATAGTGCTTTATGAAAATTTCTCTTTTTCCATTGCTAGACGAGCAAAAAGCACTATTAGTACTTCTCAGCTTAATTTCTTTACTCCAAACGTTACACCCACAGAACCAAAAAAAAAAAAAGAAAAAAAAATTATCCAATTCTTAATAAGAAAATCACTCAAAACAGTTTACAACAAAATCAAACACACCAGAGAACCAAAAAGGATAAAATTGATATGATACAGAACGAACTCTGCTGAAAACTATTAGAGCCAAATAGCCAAATCAACACAACAAAAAAGTTGAAGAAGGAGAACAAATTACAGAGACCACACGCAAGGACCTAAAATCTATCACTGTTCTATGCACTGCTTACCCAAAATCAAAATTACCCAAAGTCAAAGTTATCATATACAAGAAATTAAATCCAAAGACAATAATAAAAATCGAATAGAAAATATGATTCATTTAAAAATTTTTCTTTCATTAACAGTCATTTTTACATAAGCTTGACCTAGCCAACTCCCAAAATTCAAGAAAGTAGCCACAAAGAATAGAGTTAATTGAATTACAAAAAGCAACACCGTATATTATTGAAAAATAAAATAAAATGCCTACTCATGTGGAGAACAAATCAGCAAATACTTGCAAAAAAATTCACAAAGCTGTCCAGGAGAAAATAAATTTTAGATTCCACATACACTTGATGAATACTTAATAGAAAGGAGTACAAATTAAAAAACAAAAAAGAGAGAATGATGAAAAAGAAACCTTAGAGAGGATGAAGACCGGCTTTGAGATAGAGAGCAATTCAATGCGTATCCGGCCTTCGGTTTCGCTTAACCTCTTCTCCATCTGCGGCGTCTAAACAAAATAATTAATCGAAAATTTTCAATAATACTCCAAGGATTTTTAGAAACAAAATCGTATGCGAAGAGAAGACCATGAATGGAAAACTGATGAAAAAGGTTACTGCAGAAATTGAAGCGTTCTCAATTATTCACTGTGAATTCTCTTGTTCGCATCTACAGAAAGTTTATCTATCTTTGTTCTATTTGAAAATGCTGCAAGCTCTCCACATTTAAGTTGGACTGTTGGTAATCACAAATTTGGTTGGTAAATATTTGTTTTCAGTTATTTTGAATAACTTGTGATAAAAAATTTACATACATGTTAGTAACCGTTCCTGATTTGCACACATCTACTATACCTTTTTTGATAAAATTTATCTTTTGGTACCAAGTAATGGGTTCTGAATTAAACAGTCTTACAAAAAATTATGGTATCGCCTATTTTTAATTCAGAATCTCTGTTAGGATACTTGTTCTTTTGTATATTCGAGAGTGTAACTAGCCGCTCCTGCTGCCTGCTTTACTTGAGAAATTCTTCTATAAGTAAATTTCTGTTCCACATTCCATAGAACTGAACTAGCATATTCTCCTTCCTATACTTGAAATGAAAATTGGATGTTTTCAGACGTTGATGCACTGTGTTTGTGGTGTTGAGAGTATAGGGATTGATTCACAGTGAGGATGCTCTTCTGATTTGGTGAACTGTTGTAGAATCCAGGGCTATTGGGATGCATCTTGCTTCTGTTTTCTAGCATTAATCTTGTGGCTATTGTATGTATCTAATTCTATGTTGGTCGGCGAATGAATAGATAATAATACTAGGGTGATGAATAAAATATGTAATAGCTTTTCACCTTTTGTGAAAATAGTATGTGATTTGGCACCAACTGGCACTATAAAATTTTCTAGTCATATTTCTCTTAGTTAAATATGCTTTGTCAGTTATTAAAAACTTACTTATTAAATTGCTCTGCCTCTTTCATCAGATTACTCACTATTTGATTTGATTGCAGGTTGGTGAGTCTATTCGTAAGATTAATATTCGTGTTCTCCCTATGGTCAAGCAGTAATGAACAGTTTTTGACCTGCTCATATCCGATCCGACTCGCCCGTTTGCTACTCCTAGACGTACACATGAGTCATTAACCTAGAAAATAAATTAACGTATAAGAAGTTGCTAGTGTATACAGAGTGTTCTTTGTATGATCTAAACTGAATCTCTCACTCTTCTATACCCGCTTTTTGGATCACGTTTTAACTTATACCCGCTTTGCAAAAAAAATTGCAAGCATACTCACTTTTCGTGTAACTTCAGGCGTACGGGCCTAAAGTAGCAAAGACAATCACGCAAACTTCAGTATTCTAATAGACGGGCCTAAAGTAGCAAAATTTGCTGAACCAAGTGTTGGCTGAAGTTTTTGTTTGTAATTTTTTAACTTAAGCATTCTAGTAGTTAAAGTTTTGTTCTCTATTTGCTGAACTTCAGCATGTTTTAGTTTAAGTTTTGTTCTCTATTTGCTGAATTTCAACATGTTTTAGTTGAAGTTTTGTTCTCTATTTGCTTAACTTCAGCATGTTTTAGTTGAAGTTTTGTTCTATATTTCCTGAACTTCAGCATATTTTAGCTGAAGTTTTGTTCTATATTTGCTGAACTTCAGGGCTGAAGTTTGTTTTGTATTTGCTGAACTTCAGCATTCTAGGAGCTGAAGTTTTTGTTTATATTTGCTGAACTTCAGCATTGTTAGAGCTGAAGTTCTAAAACAACAATGACTAGTTGTCATTAAGATCTAGTTGCTATAATGGAATTATCAGAAAATTTTAAAAGCAATACTCCTATTCATCGCATACTTGGCAATTTTTAGGTCCCATTTTCTTTCTGAACCGTTTGACTTATCGTATTTTCTTTGCTAAAGAATCAAACGCTGCTTATAAGTGATGAGTAGTTCCCTTTCAGACAGAATAATGCCACACAACTATTTTCCTGTATTTTTATATTAATACTAATGTCCAAGATGAGTTACAATATTCTAATAACGATTTTCTTGCACTTAGTCTTCAGGATTTGTTTACTTTCCGGTGAAAGAAACTTACCCCGAGGACATTGTCTATATGGCTATTATAGGCATATGGTGTAACTAAAATAACATCTTTTAATCTGTTGTGTCCTAGTATATTTCTGAGGGGATGATAAAACATAATGTCATGTCTTAATGTCAGAATATGCATATGTCATGTGGGTAAATGAAGTTTCAATAAGTATTTTTATTATATTTTACTTTTGAGGAAATAAATTCCTTATAGAACCTATATTCTTCTTTCAGTAACAGTTTTCCTTCTTGTGACATTGTGGCTATGCAGGTTTTCTGTTTGCTCGAGATTGTGTTGCAATACGACATATTTATGGGAAACGCTAGATCGGTAAGTATGCAAATGGCAGCTTGGTGTTAAAATTATTTTCAGATTTTTTCTTGTGTGTAGTTTAATACTCTAATTATACTACCTTCAATTGTGATGCCTAAACTTATTAAAACAAGATGGTAAGAAAAAGTCGTACCACTTTTATGATTTTTTGCAAGGGATATTCTTATTTTACATATGAATATATGTGAAAATTATTTAGAATTGTAGCAAATGCAATGACGGCAGGAAACATCAAGACTTAACTTCCATATTGTGTCACATAAGAGCCTTAACTGCTACAACAGAAGGTCCCAATTCATGCTCATCTAGAATTTAAGAGTAGTCCTGATGAGGTTTTTATTTGGGAAATAGATCAGATTGCACATTGATGTGAAGTGTCAAGCGTCAATTTTGCAAATCAATATTCAATGATACAAAATTTTAGGGCATTTTATCTTTTGTTTTCCCAAGTATTTATGTCAGGAAGCGACGAGGTAGCTCGTGGTTATAATTTGCAACCTGGGAAGACTCGCCAGTAATTGAAAAAAGACTTGGATAGCCATACCATTTGGTAGTGTCTTGTGGAGCATACAAAAGGGAGAGATGTCTTGAATGTTCTAAGCCACAATTGATGTCATTTAAATTAATTAGAGCCCGTTTGGCTTAGCTGATTTAGAGTAGCTGATAAACATTAGGTGCTGAAACTGATTTAAAAAATAAGCAGTTACGTGTTTGGATAAAAGTGCTGAAATTAATAATAAACAATTGAAGAACTGGGTATACGAAGAGTTTTGTTTTAAAAAGAAGTACTTGAGGGATATAATAGTAAATATTTTTGTCAAACATAAAGTGCTTATAAGCTGAAATTTGATAAGTTGGGGGAGACCAACTTATGACTTTTGGCTTATTTTTTGCTTATAAGTACTTAACTTATAAGCACTTTTAATTTTACCAAACGCGTACATAAGCCGAAAAGTGCTTATAAGCCAATTTGACCAACTTATAAAGTTAGCCAAACAATATAATGCGGATTAATACCCTGACAACACAATATACCTACTTAATATATACATGCTTCAGTAAAAGACATGGGTTTAGATCAAGAGGTCATATCTGAATTCTAGCAATATATGTCATTCACCATACATATAACTCCTTCCAAAACTTATGCGTCGTTTGGTTTTTACTTTTTTGCAATTTTCTTGACTTTAATCCCTTTTTGGCTACTATAATGATTAACTGCCTGCAGTACCATGGATACATAATTTCACAAACGATATAGCATAATGTTGCAATTAAAATACATAAGAACTATTAAGGCACATCGCCTTTTGGAGTTTGGACATCCATCCTTGCCAATGCACAAATTATTCATACCCAGACAGCCAGACTCCCCTATTGAGCAGTCATCATATGAAGATGATATCTTTATAACAACAACAACCTTTTCGGAGAAGAATTATTAAGGTTAACTGAATACAATAGTAAAACACAATAGAGTTAATAGCGGCCTATTATTATATGACAAAAGCAATTGTTAATTAAAAGCATAATTAAACATTAGCAACAAATCTCTGAAAGGGTCAACATATATCAGTCTAGCTGCCTTTACTTTTGCTTTAAATTTCTTATTTATTCTCAGGTCAAATGGAGGCAAAAAAATACAATAATTACTCCTATGATAGGAAAAAGTGTGAATTATTTAACTTTTGAAATTGCTCAGCGTCATTGCAACAATTGAAAAAATTGTTTAGTACTTCAATGTCATTTCAGTAGTAACTAAAATTTGTTATTCTCTCCGATTCAATTTATGTGAACCTGTTTTCTTTTTAGGCCATGCCAAAAAGAATGATCTATTTCCATATTTGAAAATAGTTTATCTTTATGCAGTGATTTATAGCCATAGAAAATATGTATGCCTCATTTTGCGTTACAAGTTCAAAACTCTTATTTTTTTTCTTAAACTCCGTACTCAATCACATAAGTGTACATATATTAAAATGGAGGGAGTATTCGCTAGCGCTTGGGCCCGTGTTGACCACGTGATTAAGCAGTAACAAAAAAAAAATACGTCAATTTTTTGTCTCTAGATCAAACTCTTGCAAAAGAAGCACCCACCACATCAACCTTGCCTTAGAATATTTCTTGCTCATCAAAATGCCTCTTGGACCTTAGGCATGGGACGGGTAATGCACGCATAGGGTACGACTTAGAATTGAATTTGAGAGCTTTTAAGTAAACAACTTTAACATAGTAGTAGGGTAGCAGGAGAAGATACTTTGTGCCCGCTGAATAATTTGAGTAACTCCCTACCTAAAGGGATTTGTGAAGTATTATTTATGTTGCACGGGGTGATCCTTCAGGCTAAAAAACTTAAGACCCCCTCCCCCCAGCCCCTTCTTTATACATTTAGGCATCTAATATAGACCGTTATTATTACATCCTTGAAATCCTTATTTCTCATCATGTTATAATAAAACTCTTTAACCTTTTTATTCTCTTTGTTTATTTGATCATCCTGCCTAATTGTAATACACATAGTCTTAAGTTCGGCCAGGACCCATAGTTGTGGACCTCGAAGAGTGCCTAACACCTTCTTTTTGAGGTAATTTGAGTCCTTACCCGATCTTTGGTGGCGTTGACTAGTCAAACAGAGTTATCTACATAATAGGTGCCCTAACGTACCTTAAAAACCGTTAGGTGGTGACATTTCTTTTTTTAGCACTCTATCTCCCGTCTAAAAGAGTTTTCACAATGTCGAAACCCGGTTTAGCAAGAAAATAGGACGCGACAACTTTCACAACTACAACTTCAACAACTCAACAATGCAGGTATTCCCATGAAAAGGCAACTTCCTATTCAAGTACATAACATAAGCTTTACAATGAAAGAGATCGTGTGAAATAGCACATGCGACCAAATGCATGATAGTAACTCAAGAATGGAGAGAATAGCGTGTTACAACAACTACCAATAAATGCATATAAGAGTAACCTTGACAAATGAAACTAGAACATGCCATGTAAGACTAAACTTGACAACGAAAGATAGAACAAATAATAATAACTTCAATTAAATGCTAATAAGTAACAAAAGAGTCTAAACCGATAGATTTTTACACATATATGCATGTGTATACACTTGTCACCCCATTTACATGTCTTCCACTTTATTCAAATAGTACAATCAAACCCAATCCTAAGGGGTTGTTCCCCTATACAAAGTTAGACAAGAAACTTACCTCTACTGGGCCAAACCAGCACACAAAAATAGCTTTTTCCTTAAAATTTGCCTCCGCACGGCTCAAATCTAACCAAAAATGAATTAATATCATCAAACAATACAACAGAACCCAATTAAAATTCATAAAGCTACGGCCTTTATACAGTTCTCCAAAAGACAAAAAAAAGTCAACCTCTGACCCACCAATCAAAACCCGAAATTAAGGGTCGATCTCGACTATCCATAACCCCATGAGTCCATATATGTATTTTTTTTAAATCCGTGTCCAAATCGACTCTCAAATCCCAAATTTTTATTTTCCAAAACATAGACAAAAATGCCTAAATTTTCTCTTAGATTCTCATGGATTTGATATTAAATCTCATGTATAATCATGTAATATAATTAAATATCGATCAAAATCACTTACCCAATGATTGTATGTGGAAAGCCCCTCTCAAAATCGCCTCCTATCGAGTCTAGGATTCAAAGATATAAAAATAACACTAAAATCTCGTCATCCAACCCTTTAGTTCAGCTGCAGATGTCGCAAGTGCGACCTTGGGTTAGCATTTGCGAACCTAAGCAATTCCACAGCCAACATAGATGTCGCAACTGCTATGGCAGCCTTCTTCCTAAAAGCGACAGAATGGTCGCAAATGTGACCCAACACAATCCTATATTATCTTCGCAAATGCAAAGAGGGAGTAGTTGTTGTTGACAATAGTTTTGCATATAAAATTGCAGTAGAAGTAATACAACAAGATGAGGATCTTGAGCCAAAATTTATCGATGACTGTAAACAGAGAAATGATGGCCAAAATGAAAAAAATACAATTCAAATGGAATTGGCTTCACTTGAAAAACGTAAAATTAACGGACCAATAGTACGAACACCTGAAGGTATCAAGCCAGTGGTGTACAAGTGGGTTTTTGTGCGAAAACAAAATGAGAAAGGTGAAATCATAAGATATAAAGTATGACTTGTAGCACAAGGATTTTTGCAAAGGCCTGACACTGATTATATGAAGACATATTTTCCTACGGTAAATGAAATTATCTAATAAATCCGGTAGTTCGTGAAAAGCTTGATATGCGGTTGATGGATATTGTCACGGGCTATTTATATTGCTCACTGGACAATGAAGTTTTTATGACAATCCCTGAAGGATTTAAAGTTCCTGAAACATCTAAAAGTTCCAGGAAAACTTGTTCAACAAAACTTTAGAAATTATTATACGGAGTGAAGCAATCAGGGCGGATGTGGTACAATCACCTTAGCGAGTATTTGCCAAAAAAGGGGTAAAAAAGATGATATTATTTGTCCTTGTGTCTTTATTAAAAGGTTTGGATCTGAATTCATCATCATTGATGTGTATGTTGATGATATGAATATTATTGGTACTTCTAAAGAGCTTCTAAAGACTGTAAAGTATTTGAAGAAAGAATTTGAAATGAAAGATCTTGGTAAGACAAAAAAATTTCTTGGCCTAAAAATTAAGCATGTGACAAATAAAATTTTTGTCCATCAATCAACATAAATTGAAAAAGTTTTAAAGCAATTTTACATGGATAAAGCATATCCATTAAGTACCTCGATGTTTGTGGGATCGCTTGACATAAATAAAGATCAATTTCGGTCTCAAGAAAATGATAAAGAGTTCATTAGTAATGAAACTCCATATCTTAGTGCAATTGGGGTACTAATGTAACTTGCCGATAAGACCGTGCATTAGGATTTTTCACTCTTCTGGACAATTCATAATGTTGGATAGTATCTACTGTAATATGTTTTCTCACGCGGTCAACTTTATGTTATATTTTTAAGAGGGATATCAAGATCAATAACAAGAGTCATACTCATGACAAAGCAACCAAAACGGATGAGAAGAACATACAAAATGAATATCGTTTATAAGGAAGTACTAAGTGGGATATGTTTCATTACATGTTTGTAACTCATAAAATAAAAAAAACAAAAAAAACATGTACCGAATTATACTTTGATTGTTCTTGTATGTAGATTCAGACGATATCTAATCATCTTGACCTCGGCAAACAAGTTGCCATATAACTATACACATTAAACTTTGATTGTTGTTTTCTAACTTGTATTCTTCAATATATATATTATATCATTGTTGCTTTCTTATTTTCATTTATATGACAAATTAAACATGATGCAATTTGAAGAAATGGTGCATCCTTTGAGCCCAATTGGTGAAGTGGAAGAACCAGAGGAAGAAAAAAATGAAGAATTTATCAGCTACGATGATCTCAAGAGGCGCATGTGGAAGTACCGAATATTGTTGCAGAAGCTCAAGTGTATGCGAAGCAGCACCAAAAAAGAGATTATTGATGATGAGTCACAACAGGCGAAGGCGCAAGAACAATATCATAGGAAAAAGACGTCCAGAGTTCAAGATTCCATTCTCATGTACATGGTAAAAATCATGGAGGTGTGCGGAGGTCAAGGCTTTTTATTTGGGATAGTGCCAGAGAGGGGGAAGCTAGTAACTGGCTCTTCAGATAGCTTGCGAGGTTGGTGGAAGGAGAAAGTGAAGTTCGAGAAGAATGCCCCTACTGCATTATTGAATGCTTACCCGAATTACTGGTGCAGTAGCGGGAGAATGATATATTGGATCCTTCCTCCTCATATATGCATCTTCTTGAAGAACTGCAAGACACCACTTTGGGCTCACTACTTTCTTCCCTGATGCAACATTGTATGGGTGATGTGAAAAAACAACCACTAATAGCACATGTCTTTATTTTAAAGCCACAGTTTTCTTAATGTCTTTAAGCTTAGCCACTAGTTTATTAAACTTATACCTGACTGGACGAAAATACTCTTCTGCTATAACTTATACATATGCTTTTATTAACGATCAGCAACAGCAACAACATCGCACTTAAGTACTTCACTGTGATCGTCAAATTTCAAAGTATAGAATTGCAGAAGATTCTCTTCCGATTTCAAACTATAGAATTCAATATTCTCGTCCAAAAATTACATAAATTTACAGTAAGTTATACTTTGATGCATTTCTATTGATTTTTATTTCGACATAGTTATACTTTTTTCGATTTCTATTGATTTTTATACAGTATGTAGAAATTTGATTTTTTTTTTAAATTTCTGGATTGATAAGGTTAAGGACATCGCGTCCTGCGATAATTCTATAAAAATTGAGCACATAATATTAAGGACATAGTGTCCTGCTTTTGCAAATTGATTTGAAAAAGTTAAAGACGCAATGTCCTCAACTTTGTTGCTGTTCTTCTTTATATTAAGGACATACTGTCATAATTTTACAAATTGTTTTGAAAAAGTTAAGGACACTTGGTCCTGATGTTTGGGTTTCAAGTTGTAAAGTTCAAGACACTTGGTCCTAAACTTTTACTTACATGTTCAATATTTAAGGACACTTGGTCCTTAAATTACAGTTATAAGTTAAAAAAGTTAAGGACAGGAAGTCCCTAACTTCAAGTTCAAGTTCAAAAGTTAAGGACAGGAGTCCATATGTTTGACTTGCAAGTTCAAAAGTTAAGAACAGAAAGTCCTTAAGATTAAATTATAGGTTCAAAAGTTAAGGACTATCTGTCCTTAACATTGAGTTTCAAGTTCAAAAGGTAAGGACTGTTGATCATGGCAAACTCAACCTTACACCACGGTAGGAAGAGCGGGCGCTAAGACTTTTACCCGAATAGTGGTATCAGGGTCGATTTTCCACAGGTAGCTTGGAATGGAGTTGCGTATTTGTATAGACTAAGAATGCGTTTGTGCTTCTAATTGTACTTCTAACATTTTTGGATTTTCTATTATCAATTACTATTATCAACTAAGGGTAAGACTAAATTATGCTAAAGAAATATTTGCTTAGTTGTAATTAAGATAGAGACAGGCAGTAGGGTCATGGCATCACCTAGGTGGTTAACTAACGGGTAGAGACTACTAACAATAGATTGACATATTTGGGATCAATGTTATAACCATTGCACAATTGTACCCACTCTCACACCTCTCGGTAGAGAGAGCAATTTTGCCCAATTGACTCTTTCAAGACCAATTGGATAGGCCAATTAGACCAAGCAACTAGGGTTCAAGTAGAATGATTAATCTCTTGAGGTTTAACCCATTAATTGGGACTGCCATTTCTCATGGGTCCATCCCAAATCCTTCTTGGGTCAATTTTGGGGTCATAGACTCTCTTTCTCAAGAAGAGTCAAAACCTACTAAGCTAGAATCAATGTTTGCAACCACTAATCCTTAATTAAACCATAAAATTAACCCAAATAACAAACACCCAATATCAATCTATCATTAAAAAGCAACACCCATCAATTACCCACATTAGGGTTGAGCCACAACCCTTAATTAAAGGCGAAACTAAAGAAATAGAAGATGAAACAACCATATTAATTAATTGCTAATGTTAAACTACAATAATCTATGATGAAATAAGCTCAAAATGCCCAAAATAGGCTAAAACATATGTCTCACGAGCGTAGCAGCTATCAGATGTACAAAACTTAACTTAAAAATGGTAAAATATTCTATTTATACCGGGCTGGAAAAACTGGATAAAAATACCCATGCGGAGTCAGCGCGGACCGCGCATAAATGTAGCACGACCGCGTGGGCTCTTGGTCTTGCAAATTTCTCTTCTCTGAAGTTGGGGGCGCGGTCCGCGCAAGAAGGTAGCACGGCTGCGCTAGCTGACGGATGCGGACCGCGTATAAATGGAACGCGGCCGTGTGGAAGGACTTAGGCAATATCATCATCTCTCTGAATCTCACCCACGCGGACCACACTAATTTGTAGCGCGGCCGCATGGGACTTGGCTTTGAATTTTAGGTCTCTGAATCTTCACAAGCGCGGACCGCGTAAAGATGAGAGCGGACTGCACAGGATGCCCTTGAAATATTCACTCTCTGAATCTCCTAGCGCGGCCGCATGGCAAATCAGTGCGGTGCGCGCTAGGTTCTCTTGATCCCCACTTCACTTGGTCTTTGACACTTGGCAGGTTTCACTCCTTTTTGAGCCGATCTTTGACATTTGTCATCTTGTTGCTCAAACCTGCAATCAAGCGCAACTTGTAAGCATTTTGGGACTATTTTGTGGCAATTCATACACAAAGCATAGTCAACTATGGGCATAAAACGTGTTAAAATCATAGTTATCAACTCCCCCAAACTTAAACATTTGCTTGTACTCAAGCAAATAAAATAAGACCCACCCCTCAAAGGAAACATCCAAGTAATTCCAGCTTATCCTAAAGTGACCTCAACAATCATCAATTGGTACTAAAAATTGCCCTCAATACGAATGCATCATTAACACATTTTAAGCTTTTGAAAACTATGGATCAAGTGTGACATAAGAGCATCAAGGGTTGACTCATTTCATCAAGGAGATTTTCTCAAATACCTCGGTCAATGTGGAACCCAAACTCATACATTCTCAATTCTCCCTAAGTGAACCTCACCTTTTAGAGTAATGACACATAAACCGAGGTTGATGGATTTTTCTCTCATTTCTCTCACAAAGAAGGTCACAAGTCCGGCTCTAGGTACCATATGCTTTTCCCTTATGTAAGTATCCACTAATGCAGGTTCCGTTCAACTCAAGATCATATAGGGATTTTGGAGTCATTGTAAAGGCTTTTGGGTAAGGGTGGGATATGTTTTTGTTCAAGTGGGTTCAATCTTCCCTTAAGAATTTTTTTTTTGATTCATTTTGGCACACTTTCTTGACTCATTAGAGTATTCACTTCTTTTCCAAGAGATTAAAGAGACACACTGTCACTCTTTCTTATGCAATTCAACACATTACTCCTTTTTTCTACTTTTTTACAACCTTTTTCACTTTGTTTTCTTTGAATCCCCTTTTTGATCTTATTCAATTTGATCTTTATTTTTGTCTTGTCTTTTCTTCCTTTTTCATTGCCTTCCTTTTCTTTTGATTTTGTACCCTTTACCAAATTGTTTCTTTTCTTATCTCTCCCCCCAAACTTAGACATTGCCATCTACTCAAGGGAGATTTGGGAGCCAAGAGAGGGTATCATTAAGAACGGGTATAGGCTTGTAGCTTTGGTTCTTGAAAGAAAAAGGTTTAAGGCTCAAAAGGGTTAACTAACGATCATTTCATTGGTAGGTCATGAAATTGTTCAATCTTAGCATTTTGGATCAAGGAGAGCCTATAATCACTTCTTAAGCCAAATTTCACATAGGATTTCGCCTCAACAAACATTCGGGGCAAGTTCTAGACCATCGGCTCGGGACTTAGACTCACAATTTAAATTCTCACCACACATACTCAAGGATTGCTAAAGACATCGAGTCGAGGGCCCATAACGACCTTAGTTACGCTTCAAGCGCACAATGGTCCAACACGACCACATGATGATTTTTGGTCAACACAAGAGTCTCAAGGCCACAACTTTCACCACCCTAAACACAACATTATGTCTTTGACCATGGGATCAAAGGCAAATGTGTTATGCCCAAGTGAAGCTTGCCTGAGGTACCCTTAACTATGGAATATCAAAATCAAAAGAAGAGAAAAAAAAATCAAAAACGGACTCAAACCCTTAAGAAGGTTGTCACACCATCTATCATTGGGAAGAGTCACCCGGTTCGCACAACACTCTATCTTTGGAAAATACCGTGGCATTAAGAAAACCAAGGGCTTATTGAAAATGCCAAAACCAAAAAAAAGGCTACGAGCCTCATTACTAAGCTAAAAATGAAATTTTTTAACGAAAATAGAAAAACCGAATGAATATGTACAATGGGGAGTAGAATATACAACGTGGATGAATATATACATAAACTAGAGAAGTAGCCAAAGTGAGAAGTTATATACAGGCCAACTATCAACTCCAAAAACATAAACTAAAAATCAAATAAATATGTACAGTCATCCAAATGTATCAAAATCAAAATAGTAGGGCACACCCCCACGAATAAAAGCCGGCATTGTCCCCAATGCCAACTACCAAAATAAGCACAAAAACAGAGAAAGGATATAGAGTGGCTCCTCAAGCCTGATCCATCTGCATGGGTGATCAGTGGTCCCCTGATCCTCTGTAATGGCAGGGACCTCAGATTGGTCTCCTGCCTGCTGCTGCTCTGGTCCTGGGATAGGGGCCGGGTCATGGACCGGCTGAACATTTGGTGGAGCACTGGAGGTACCCTCTTGAACCTGTGCCACCTCTATCACAATACCCTCAGTGCTAGGAAGCTTTCTCTTTTTTCTTGGGTGCCTAGGCTCCTCCTCGTGCTGTGGCTGAGCTGCTGCTGGATCTAGAGCTAGATCCCCCAATAGCAAGTCTAATGGCATCTGGTCTGCCAAAAGCTTGTCCACATCTGCTCCCAACTTCTTTACCGACTCCCAAGACGCCCTTGACTTTCTCATCTTTTTATGTTCCTTGGCAAGCTCCTTCAAAGCCTTGCCATACGAGGCTACCGCCGTAGTCAAGGTGGCGTGGGTCTCCAAAATCTTCTCCTGGTTGGCCAGAAGCTTCTTCAATGTCTCCTCAATGGAAGGAGGAATCTGAACTGTGGCTGGTGCTGACTGTGCCTCAATTGTAGTAGCCAAGGTGGACAACTTGGATGTCGCAGCTGACATCCAGTTGTTCAAACTGGCTAGAGACTGACTGAGCTGGTGGGCAGTGAACCGATGGGTCTTGGATGAAGGGACTGCCGAGTCAGCTGGAGTAGAAGGGCCAGCTACAGAAGAAAGACCCGGGGGCAAAGTCTCACCGGCAATAGTAGCAGGGATGGTGGATGGCTCAGTAGAAAGCTCAATCACAGCTGGCTTCTCGGACTGGCCAGGTAGGGTAGAGGTGGGTGGCTGGTACTTTTTGGACTTTGGGTTGTCAGAACCCAACTGGCTATACCAAGAATAGGGGGCCACCGGTTTTTCCTTGACATCAAAGAGCTTTTTCTTCACCTCCAAATCCCTAAAATACATGGACAGAGTGTTCGGGAAGGGGTAGTTTGTGTTGGTCTCCTATCCGACCACAGAGATTACCCTCGAGATAATGTTGCCCACATTGAGAGGAAGCCCGGCCATGATAGATGCCACAAGAACAGCCCGGGCCAAAGAAACTGAGTGATCATGCGTGGAGGGATCAAGTCTATTACAAACGAATGTCAACCAACCCTTGGCTTCAAAAATGAAAGTGTTTCGCAGAATCCTCTCCCCTGCCTTCAACCATTTTGGAACAGTGCCCGGGGCTGCCAAGTACTCGGCCAACCAAGGATGCACCTCCTCACCCATTGCGAGCTTTTCTAAGTATTCGAATTCATCCTCCTCTTTGAACCCCAAATATTCATTCAATGACTTCCCATCAAAAACCACCATTTTATCCCGCACCTGCGTCTCCTTTGTGTCCTTAACCACATGAGAGACATTGCAATAGAACACTTTTACCATATGCTCTTTGGCATCAATACATCTCTCCTTGAAGAAGCCCCAACCATCTCTAGTGCGGAATTGTTCTTGCACCTTTGGGTTGAGAGGTAGAAGATCATTGTCAATGAATTGCTTCTCCGGGATCAACTTCCTAACAGGCCACCACTCTCGAAATTTATGGAACGCAATCTCACTCAAAAATCTGTCTGCCCAAGCTTCAGGTTTTCTGGTGCGATCAACTCCCCCGACTTGAGGCTCACCCCCCTCACCATATCCTCTACTCTCCCCAGATAATGAAGTTATGGGGGAGGTGGAGTATTACTCTTCACTTCATACAACAGACCCATCAGACGAGTCCGAAACTACGTTGACCGGTCTTTTGGCGGTAGGTGAGGGTGAAGGGGTGTCATGTAATAGGAGTGGGTCAGTGATGTGAGTGGGAGCTGATTCTAAGGTGATGCTCCGGGATGGTGCATACTCACTCCCCGAAGAGTGGAAGGCAGCTCTATCACCTTCCCGTATCAGCTTACGGGTCTTTTTGATGCTCTCCCGAACATGGGGAGTGAGTTTAACAATCCGCTTTCCTTTACCCCCTGGGGACGACCCCTCGGGAGGAACCACCTCTCCTGGGTTGTTGTTGTTCTTTACCTCATCATTTCTTAACCATGATCTGCAAAGAATACACGTCTAACTTTGTTAGTTTAAGCACATGCAATTAATTAGATGAAATAGTTGATTTCATGATGTAGAAACAGTGAAGCAGGATAAGGGGCGCGGACCGCGCAAAAGAGTCACGCGGTCGCGCTGGAGTAACGCGGACCGTGTTAAACTGGAGCGCAGACCGCGCTTGGCAATTGTCCCAAAACAAACTCTCTGAATCTCCCCAACGCGGTCCGCACTGATTTGGACCGCGGCTGCATTAGGCCAGCGGACCGCACAAAAATGTTACACGGACTGCGCTGGTAACACTTAGCATACACAGGGAAGTGGCGCAGACCGCGCATAAAGGACGCGCGGGCGTGCATGGCTTAGGGTTTTAACTGAGTTAGGGATTATTCATTTGGGTCCATTTTTTTTAATCAAATTATGGGTCCTAATTGTCCCTACTCAATTAACCACATTTGAATTCATGCCCATTGTTCAAAATTAACACACAAAATCTAACCTAATAATTAAACATAAGGAAAATGAGAAGAAATAAGAAGTTATACTACTGGGAAGCAAGCAAAATAATCAAAAATTAAAACTATGAATGAGATTAGCAAGTAATGTTACCAGGGATTATGAAGATTCAACTACGTGAAGCAAGAGTCTCAGTGAATAGTGAAAATTTAAGCTCAGGAAGTCAAAGTGCGAAAAGGGTAAAATGAGGCCTAAGGTTTCTATTTAAAGAAAACCTGTGGGACCCGTCACCTACCTACCAGCGCGGTCGTACAGAAATAGACGCGGACCGCGCTGGATGTTTATCCACCTCATTGAATGGGCGGCCCCATGCGGACGACACTGTTTTGTTGCGTGGCCGCTTGGGAAATTTCAGAGACTCAACACCCTATTGCACCAGCCTACGCAGACCGCACTATTTTGTGGCGCGGCCGCGTTGGCAAACTTCAGAGACCTGACATTTTTTTGCTTTTGTCCTGCACTGGTTCAACATTGTCCCTGCAACATCTCACAAACCATGAGCTCAAAAATCCTAGTCTACAAAGAAAATCAAAGAAAAAGAAAAAGACATGGGTTGCCTCCCAAGAAGCGCCTGATTTAACGTCGCGGCACAACACATGTTACCATCATATCACTTCAAATGAATGAGTGCCACCACATGGCTGTCATCAATCTTTCCCATATAGTGCTTGACACGATGCCCATTGACCCAGAACACTTCACCGTTCTTGTTTTTGAGATCAAGAGCACCAAAAGGTGTCACAAATACCACTTCAAAAGGACCACTCCATTTAGATTTGAGCTTCCCGGGAAATAACCTTAACCGGGAATTGAAAAGAAGAACCATGTCGTCTGCCTTGAATTCTTTACCCCGAGCATACTTTTCGTGAAGGTACTTCATCTTGTCCTTATACAAGGATGAGCTGGAGTAAGCATGAAATCTAAACTCATCAAGTTCATTGAATTGCTCCACTCGGAGGTTGGCTGCAACATCCCATTCCAAGTTCAACTTCCTCAATGCCCACATAGCCTTGTGTTCTAGTTCCACCGGGAGATGGCAAGCCTTACCAAACACCAACCGATATGGAGACATACCAATCGGAGTCTTGTAAGCCGTCCGATAAGCCCAAAGAGCATCATCCAATTTCTCTGACCAATCGGTCCTATTAGCATTCACCGTTTTGGACAAAATACTCTTTATTTCCCGATTTGAGACCTCCACTTGACCGCTAGCTTGTGGATGATAGGGGGTGGTCACTTTGTGGTTAACTCCATATTTAGCAAGCAATGAGTCGAAAGCCTTGTTGCAAAAATGGGACCCCCCATCACTAATGATAGCACGAGGGGTTCCAAACCTAGTAAAGATACTCTTTTTCAAGAATGCCACGACACTTCGGGATTCATTGTTGGGAAGAGCCACGGCTTCAACCCACTTTTACACATAGTCCACCGCCACAAGAATATACGTGTTCCCACAAGAGCTCACAAACGGGCCCATGAAATCAATGCCCCAAATATCAAATGTATCCACCTCAAGAATTGTATTGAGAGGCATCTCATCCCTTTTTGAAATCCCGCCGGCTCTTTGGCATGCATCACATATTTTCACCAAGTCACTAGCATCTTGAAACAACGTCGGCCAATAGAAGCCGCAACTCAAAACCTTTGATGCCGTCCTCACTCCCCCATGATGGCCACCATAGGGATAAGAGTGACAAGCCTCCAATATGTTCATTTTCTCACTTTTCGGCACACATCTTCTTATCACCCCGTCCGTACAAATTTTAAACAAATACGGATCATCCCAATAAAAATCCAAGCTATCCCGCTTGAGTTTCTTCCTTTGGTTGGAAAACAGCTCACATGGGACATTGCCGGTCACAATGAAGTTGGCAATGTCCGCGAACCAAGGTATGTCACCCATGGAAATGGAAAGAAGCTGTTCGTCGGGGAAAGTATCATTTATCTCAACACCATTGCTTGGTCTCCCCTCTTCCTCTAGCCGGGACAAATGGTCCGCAACTTGATTCTCGCTTCCTTTCCTATCCACAATCTCTAGATCAAATTCCTGAAGAAGTAGCACCCATCTCATCAACCTTGCGTTCGAATCTTTCTTTGTCATCAAATACCGGAGGGCTACATGGTCCGTGTGTATGATCACCTTCGCCCCCATAAGATAAGGGCGAAATTTCTCCATCACAAACACAATAGCCAATAGCTCCTTTTCCGTCACTGTGTAGTTTCTTTGGGCTTCATTCATCATTTTGCTAGCATAATACACAGGATGGAACATGTTGTTGATTCTTTGGCCAAGCACCGCACCCACCGCCACATGACTCGCATCACACATAAGTTCAAAAGGCAATTCCCAATTAGGTGCGATGATGATAAGGGTTGTGGTCAACTTGTGTTTCAATAGCTCAAAGGACTCCATGCACCTCTCATCAAAGACAAACTTGACATCCTTTTCCAACAATTTAGAAAGTGGGTTCACAACTTTCGAGAAATCTTTAATGAATCGCCGGTAGAACCCGGCGTGACCAAGAAAACTCCTCACCCCTTTGACAGAAATAGGGGGAGGGAGCCTCGAGATCACCTCAATTTTTGCCTTATCAACCTCAATTCCATGTTTTGAGATTTTGTGACCCAACACAATACCCTCTTGCACCATAAAGTGATATTTCTCCCAGTTGAGTACAAGATTGGTTTCTTCACATCTTTTCAACACCCTATCCAAGTTCACTAGGCATTCTTCAAATGAGTCCCCCACCACGGTGAAATCGTCCATGAATACCTCCAGAATATCCTCCACCATGTCGGTGAAGATTGCCATCATACATCTTTGGAAGGTTGTCGGGGCATTACAAAGTCCAAAAGTCATTCTCGAGAAAGAGAATGTGCCATACGGACATGTAAAGGTTGTCTTCTCCTGATCCTCCGAGGCAATGATAATTTGATTATACCCCGAATAGCCATCTAGAAAATAATAATAAGCCCGGCCCGCAAGAAGATTGAACATTTGGTCCAAGAATGGTACAGGGAAATGATCTTTTCTCGTGACCTTGTTGAGCTTTCTATAATCCATACACACTCTCCAACCCGTAACTGTCCGAGTAGGAATCAACTCATTATTGGCATTAGTGACGACCGTCATTCCACCCTTCTTTGGCACACATTGGACCGGAGAGGTCCATGAACTATCCGAAATTGGGTAAACCACACCGGCGTCCAACCACTTGATAACCTCTTTCTTTACCACCTCTTGCATAGCTTCATTTAATCTTCTTTGATGTTCAAAAGACGGCCTTGCATCATCCTCCAAAATGATCTTGTGAATGCAAAAAGTGGGGCTTATACACCGAATATCCACCAAGGTCCATCCAATCGCCCTCTTGCTCTTTTGTAGAATCGCCAAAGTGGCGTCAACCTGCATGTTAGTCAAGCAAGACGAAAGAATAAGAGGCAAAGTGAAATTAGGGCCCAAGTATTCATACCTGAGGTGAGGAGGAAGTGGTTTCAACCCCAACACCGGTGGCTCCTCAATAGATGGCTTGGTTGGGGGAGTTTTGCGATTCTCAAGGTCCAAGGATAACTTCCTAGGCTCATAAGAATACGAGCCCATACCATGAAAAGCATTTACACACTAAATTCTCCCGACATCATCATTAGCATCCATGTTCAAAAGCACAGCTTCAAGTGGATCTTCAACATTAATCATTGCGCTTGTGTCATCCACTATCACCGCCATGACAATGTCAACAAACGATCACACCTCGGTGCTATTTGGTTGCCTCATTGACTTGCACATATGGAACACCACCTTTTCATCACCAACACGGAAAGTCAACTCTCCCGCCTCGACATCGACCAAAGCCTTCCCCGTAGCTAGGAAAGGTATTCCAAGGATAATTGGAACTTCAAAGTCCACCTCACAATCTAGTATCACGAAGTCGGCCGGCAAGATGAATTTATCAATACGAACAAGGACATCATCGATTACACCCAAAGGCCAGCTCATTGACCTATCCGCCATTTGGATCCTCATTGAAGTCGGGCGAGGTTGTCTGATTCCCAAAGTCTTGAAGACCGAATATGGCATTAAGTTTATACTTGCCCCCAAGTAACAAAGGGCTTTTGCAAAGTCGGCACTTCCAATGGTACACGGGATTGTGAATGCACCGGGGTCCTCAAGTTTTGGAGCCATAGAGTGTACAATTGCGCTCACTTGATGGGTCATCTTGATTGTCTCACACTCCATTGATCTCTTTTTTGTAACCAAATTCTTCATGAACTTTGCGTACCCCGGCATTTGCTCGAGTGCCTCCACCAAAGGTACATTGATAGTCAAACTTTTCATCATCTCAATGAATTTCTTAAATTGGTTGTCACCCTTTTGCTTGGCCAACCGTTGAGGATAGGGCTGAGGAGGCCTAGGTAAGGGTGCCTTGGCTTTGGGCACCACCGGCTCAGGCATATTAATCACATGTTCCCTAGATGGGTTCACGACCTCTTGTGTCTCCTCCTCAACCTCATGAATATCAATCCACACATCATTTCTCATACTTGGTTCCACTACATCTTCAACCGCCAAAGTCATGCATCATCACACAACTCATCTTCATCAACCATAGCTTGATTTTCTCTTGTGGCATACACATCACCGCCTCTTCTACTTCGCGTGGTCACCGCCATCACATGATTGTTTTTCCCACCCTTAGGGTTTACTACCGTGTCACTTGGTAGAGCGCCCTTTGGGCGAGTATTTAGAGATTGAGAAATTTGACCAAGTTGCACCTCCAAGTTACGGATGGAAGTGTTGTGTGAAGCCAATTGAGCATCGGAGTCTTGGTTCTTCTTTATCATTTGCTCAAACATAACCTCAATTCTCCCAAATTCATTTCCTGAAGAACTAGACCCTTGAGATTGAAACAGTGGCGGGTTGTTCGGTTGTTGAAACATTGGAGGCCTTTGAAAGCCTTGCCCCCGATTACCTTGACCACCATTGTTGTTCCACCCACCTTGACCATTGTTGTTGTTCCAATTGTTGTTGTTGTTTCCATTCCAATTTCCACCATTGTTTCCTTGGTTCCCCCAATTGTTGTTTTGGTTATTCCCATTCCAATTTCCACCACTTTGTTGTTGATTATTGTTATTCCAATTTCCGCCTCCTTGTTGATTGCCCTAATTTCCTTGGGATCGCCATTGTTGATTTCCTTGGTTTCCTCTATTTCCTTGGTACTTGTTAACATATTGACAATCTTCACTTTACTTATCATAGCACTCGTTCGAATAACCACCACCACCATCATAGTTATCACAATTTCCTTGAGGTTGTTGCCCTCTTTGCCTTCTTTTCATAATATTCACTCCTTCCATGGCATTGACTTGGCGCGGGTTCTGAACTTGTTGCAATTGCGCCTTCGCCAATTGGTTCATTGTTGTTGTGAGTTTGGCAATAGCTTGGCCGTGATCATGCAACTCTCTATGCAAATGTATGACATTAGGATCACCTTGAGGAACGTTTGCCCGGCTTTGCCACGTCGAAGAAGTATCGGCCATTTCATCTAACACATCACAAGCTTCATTGTACAGGAGCTTCATAAAATTTCCACCCGCCAATTGGTTCACAATATATTGGTTGGTTGTGTTTATGCCCCTGTAGAATGTTTGTTGTATCATCACATCATTCATATCATTATTTGGACACTCTTTAACCATAGTTCTAAATCTCTCCCATATTACGTGCAAAGGTTCCGCTGGCTCTTGTTTGAAAGCCAAAATTTCATCACGGAGCGCCGCCATGTGACTTGGAGAAAAGAACTTGGCAATGAACTTGTCCGCCAATTCATCACACGTTGTGATGGAATTATTTGGAAGCCTTTCTAACCAATCCAATGCTTTACCCCGAAGAGAGAACGGGAAAAGCCTCAATCTCAAAGCATCCTCTGACACGTTTGTTTGCTTACTCCCTGAGTAAGTATCTACGAACCCTTTCAAGTGCTTGTATGCCTTTTGGTCGGAGGCGCCCGTAAAATACCCTCTCTGTTCGAGCAAAGTCAACATAACATTGGTGATTTGAACATTCCCCGCCTGAATTCGGGGAGGAACTATGGCACTTGCATAACCCTGGTTTGGAAGGACTCTTGGAGCCACTCTTGGCGGTGGTGGAGGACGGTCTGGGATTCGGTCATTCGGATTTGCATTGGCATTTATACCTCTCCGTGGTACTTGAGGTACCGGAAGCTCATCTTGCTCAACATCTTCAACCTCCTCCCCCACCAAGGCATTGCCAAGAGGGTCATTTCAGTTTAGAGCCATGTGTACCTGATGGATCGACACAAATAAAGTTAGTAAAAAGAAGGAAAGAGAAGAAAAACACAAAACTAGCTACGCAAATAGTCAACACCGTAAGCTCTCCGGCAACGGCGCCAAAAAGTGATCGCGGAAAACTCAACCTTACACCACGGTAGGAACATCGGGCGCTAAGACTTTTACCCGAATAGTGGTATCGGCGTCGATTTTCCACAGGGAGCTTGGAATGGAGTTGCGTATTTGTATAGACTAAGAATGCGTTTGTGCTTCTAATTGTACTTCTAACATTTTTGGATTTTCTATTATCAACTAAGGGTAAGACTAAATTATGCTAAAGAAATATTTGCTAAGTTGTAAGTAAGATAGAGACAGGCACTAGGGTCATGGCATCACCTAGGTGGTTAACTAACGGGTAGAGACTACTAACAATAGATTGACATATTTGGGATCAATGTTATAACCATTTCACAATTGTACCCACTCTCACACCTCTAGGTAGAGAGAGCAATTTTGCCCAATTGACTCTCTCGAGACCAATTGGGTAGGCCAATTAGACCAAGCAACTAGGGTTCAAGTAGGGTGATTACTCTGTCGAGGTTTAACCCGTTAATTGAGACTGCCATTTCTCATGGGTCCATCCCAAATCCTTGCTGGGTCAAATTTGGGGTCATAGACTCTCTTTCTCAAGAAGAATCAAAACCCACTAAGCTAGAATCAATGTTTGCAACCACCAATCCTTAATTAAACCATAAAATTAACCCAAATAACAAACACCCAATATCAATCTATCATTAAGAAGCAACACCCATCAATTACCCATACTAGGGTTGAGCCACAACCCTAGATAATGGGTTTAGCTAGACATAATTAAAGGCGAAACTGAAGAAATAGAATATGAAAAAACCATATTAATTAATCTCTAATGTTAAACTACAATAATCTATGATGAAATAAGCTCAAAATGCACAAAATAGGCTAAAACATATGTCTCACGAGCGCAGCAGCTATCATCTGTACAAAACTTAACCTAAAAATGGTAAAATGTTCTATTTATACCGGGCTGGAAAAATTGGACAAAAATACCCCTGCGGGGTCAGTGCGGACCGCGCATAAATGTAGCGCGGCCGCATAGGGTCTTGGTCTTGCAAATTTCTCTTCTTTGAAGTTGGTGGCGCGCACCGCGCAAGAAGGTAGCGCGGCCGTGCTGGCTAAGGACGCGAACCGTGTATAAGTGGAACGCGGCCGCGTGGAAGGACTTGGGCAATATCATCATCTCTCTGAATCTCACCCACGCGGACCGCACTGATTTGTAGTGCGGCCGCGTGGGACTTGGCCTTGAATTTTAGGTCTCTGAATCTTCACAAGCGCGGACTGCGTAAAGATGAGAGCGGACTGCGCAGGATGCCCTTGAAATATTCACTCTCTGAATCTCCTAGCGCAGCCGCATGGCAAATCAGTGCGGTGGACGCTAGGTTCTCTTGATCCCCACTTCACTTGGTCTTTGACACTTGGCAGGTTTCACTCCTTTTTGAGCCGATCTTTGACATTTGTCATCCTGTTGCTCAAACCTGCAATCAAGCACAACTTGTAAGCATTTTGGGACTATTTTGTGGCAATTCATACACAAAGCATAGTCAAGTATGGGCATAAAACGTGTTAAAATCATAGTTATCAACTATCTGTCCTTAACTTTGAGTTTCAAGTTCAAAAGTTAAGGACATGAGTCCTTAAGTGTGACCTGCAGGTTTAAAGGTTAAGGACAACCAGTTCTTAAGTTTGAATTACAGGTTCAAAAGTTAAGGACAAGCAATCCTTAACTTTGAATTCAAAGTTCAAAAGTTAAGGACACTTGGTCCTTAACTTGGTCTTGAACTTACAGTACATGTTCTTAATTATACAAGGATTGCTTTATAAAATATGTCCCGAGTTTCCCATTCTCTTGACTTGCAAGATGGAAACAATATGCATTATAGTTGCTTTTAATGGTAGATGGACTGAAGACTATAAGTATCTTGATCATCAAACAAAGCTTGTTCTAGTACCTGAGGCAATTCGATTTCAAGAATTCATTAAACAGATCTTTGAAGTTATTGAATTGGATAAAGATAAGTTTGAAGCAGTGATATGGTTTGATATCAACCTTGAAACAAGCAACGGAATGCTTGTATCCAAAGATTTTGATCTTCACACATGTATAGAGTTACTAAAAACTCATTCACTCTTCAAGGGCTATTGTTTCATTGTTGATATTTCGGAAAGAGCTTTGGATCAACAAGCAACTTTCAACATGTCAACAGAGAAACTCAACATGACAATCAAAACAAATGCCAACAGATAATGGAAATAAATATGGTTTAAACTCAACCAATAACTGAAGAGGTGCTTCAAACACATGTCAACAGAGAAACTCAACACGACAATCAAAACAAATGCCAACAGATAATGGAAATAGTTATGGTTGAAGCTCAACCAATAATTGAAAAGGTGCTTCAAACATTTTATTCTATTCAAGTAGAAGGACAAAGCGTTATAGAGATTGACAACGAACAAGCATTGGGTATTCAAGTCTTAGAGAGTGCACAGGTAATCGAAGAAGTTGTTGAAAACCTCTACTCAACCAACTAGACGAAGGTCAAATTTAAAACAAAAAGAATCCCCAACTACAATATTAATAGAAAATGCTTCGTTGGATGAAATAAAAGTGGGATCAGTATTTGACAAAAAGAAGAGTATAATTAACGTTTTTTCGAATATAGCAATTAAAGGACATTTTGAATTCAAGGTTGTTAGATCAAGCTCAACAAGATATTCGTTGAAATGCACTGATGATAGGTGTGGGAGGTGTGTGCGTGCTTTCAGAATTAAAAATTCAACACTGTTCAAGGTAGTAAAGATTGAGAAAAATCATGACTGCTCTGTTAACACTATGAAAGCTGATCAAAGGCATGCAACTTCAATGTTGATTAGTGGTTACATTATTGACAATCTTCGAGACTCAAGGTTTAAAGTTACCCCAGCTTTTGTCATATTTGTATATGATGAGAAGTAAAAACCCGGGAACATACACTAACATAAAGATAGACGACAACAACAGGTAAACAATCAAAAAAAAGTTTATTAGTTCGTTGTATAAAATGTAGGACATGCTGTATTTGTCACGACCCAAAATCCACTAAGGGTCATGGTGGCGCCGGACACCGCGGTCAGGCAAGCCAACTAAAATACTTAATTAAATTCCAATTTTAACAATTTTTTAAAATCAAGATTTTCCTTCAATCTTACTGGTAAAAGACAAATCTGAGCAATGTAAATAAAAGAGTGTTTGGAAGTAAATACAATATAACCAATTAATCATCCCAGAGCCCGGTGTCACAAGTATATGAGCAATTTCTAAGAAATAATATAATACAACAACCGTCTTAAATGCAATATTGGATAGAAAATAAATACAGATAGCTGAAAGAGACTCTGCTGGCTGCAGGTCGCCTCGAGAAGCGCAGCTCACCTAAGTCTTCGTATCAACCATGTTGCTACGCTCAGTAGGCCACTAGAGTTACATATACTGTGCAACAAAAATGCACAGAAGTATAGTATGAGTACAAAAATAACATGTACTCAATGAGTATCTCGTCTAATCTCGAAGAAGTAGAGAAGAGATGCTCGACTTCGATACTTACTAGTGGTCCAATAATGATATATCAATAATATGCTAAATTGTGGATTTTTATAAACATGATATAATTCGATAGGTTGAAGCAAATGAACAACTCTTCCTTTTATAGGAAATTTCAGAATTCTTTTTCATGATTTATACAATTATTCTCACGTTGGGAAGAGGCTATAACTACTTGAACAAGTTTCAAGGCAAGCAATACAAGCATGCGCAAATCATGCCGAGGACGTATGGCCCGCTCCAACAGAAAATAAAATGTGCATTGCCGAGGGTCGAACGACACAAACTATAGTTGCATCTATTTAATCTGCCAAGGCGTTCGTCCCATTCCAAAAATAAACACACAGACAGCCAATCAAGAAGTCCACACGGAGTAATTATCCAATGAGAACAAATCCTCTTTTAACCATTTAAGAAAAATGAAGTTTTATCTATTTAGAAATTCATTTACTAATTCGATGCAAATGAATTAGGAGCCCCCACAATTAGGACTCTCGTCACCTCGTGTGTACGTAGCCCCCACAATTAGGAGCACATAACTAATTATTTCACCTATGGGGACAATTCCCTCTTACAAGGTTAGAAATGAGACTCACCTCGCTTCGAAGATCCATAACCGGCATTCCACGTTCTTCCGAAGATTCGAACCAATGAACAAAGCTCCAAAGGTAGCCAATAATGATACCAATCCATTAATATATACTCAATTATTCATTTCAACCCAAATATAACAATTCCTAATCCCGATCGAAAAGTTAGCGAAAATGCCTTCAGGTCCACATGCCCGGATTTCCAAAATTTTTGAAGAATAAGTTTACCCGTAGCCTCACGAACTGAAATATATAATGTTCTCTTAATTCCATCCCCAAAATCATGGTCAAAATCCAAGAATACTAATTTTTTAGGTTTTCCCTCAAACCCGCAATTTCTACCAACTTACATGCTAAAATCCATACAAAATCAATACATTTAACTCAAGATAGGTGGGGTTAGCTTACCTTGTCGTTGATGATGAAAAAAAAGACCCATTTGAAGCTCTCCAAAATCGCCCATACCAAGAGAAAATGAGAGAAAAATTGCCAAATCCCGAATTTAAAACAACCCTCTACTCCAGCTCTTTCAGCACCTGCGGTCCTATGACCGCTTCTGTGGTTCCGCAGGTGCGGATCAAATACCGCTTCTGCGGTTCTTCTCATGACCACCCTTTTCCGCTTCTGCGCCTTCTCCACCATAGGTGCGGTCCCGCATCTGCAGAAAATGGACCGCATCTGCAGAAAAATGACTGTATCTGCGGTCCCTTCACTGATAGCCCAAAACCGCATCTGCGGTTCAGTTCCTCGCTTCTGCGGTGCCGCTTCTGCGGTGAAATCTCTGCAGAAGCGGTTACACCAGCAACCAGCCCCCTTCAGCTATCCAAATTCAAAAATTCGATCCGTTAATCACCCTAAATCTATCCGAGGCCCCCGGGACCCCAACCAATTATACCAACCTGTCCTAAAACACATTATGGACTTGCTCGAGGCCTCAGATCATATCAAACAATGCTAACACCACGAATCGACCTCCAATCCAAGCTTTATGAACTTTAGAATTTCAAACTTCTATCTTCTATGTTAAAACCTATCAAATCACGTTCGATTAACTTCAAATTTTGCACACAAGTCGTATTCGACATTACAGACCTACTCAAACTTCCGAAATCGGATTCCAACCCCGATATCAAAAAGTCCACTTCCGATCAAACTTATCAAAAACCTTCAAATTTCTATCTTTAGCTAAATGACTCCAAAATGACCTACGGACCTCTGAATTCACTTCCGATCGCGCTCCCGACTCCAGAATCACCATACGGAGCCATTCACAGACTCGGAATCCCAAACGGACATCGATAACACTGAAATACGCTTCAAGCCAAACTTATGAAATTTCTTCTAAAATGCTAACTTCCACAATAGGAGCCAAAACACTCCCGGGTTATCCAAAACCCGAACCGGGCATACGCCCATGTCCGAAATCATCATACGAACCTGCTGGAATATTCAGATCCTGATTTTCAGGTCGTCTACTCAAAAATCTCGTCCTAGTTAATTCTTTCAACTTTAAGCTTCCAAAATGAGAATTCTCTTGCCAAATCAACTCTGAACTTCTCGAAACTCAATTTCGGCCACGCGTACAAGTCGTAATACTTGAAATGAAGCTGCTCATGGCCTCAGACTACTGAACGATGCGCTAGGGCTCAAAACGACCGGTCGGGTCGTTACATTCTCTCCCACTTAAAAATACGTTCGTCCTCGAATGTGCTGGGAACTACACTAAAGTAGTCTGAAATTACTGTTTAACATCTCATGCACCTTCCTGTACTACCACAACTCAGTCGAGCACATTAGCTCGATCAATTCTGAAGATATTTCCTTTTATTCAAGCAGATAAGCCTTAGAGCCTAATTCCAACATCCAGAATTCTATGCCCGACCTATTTCCAACATACACTCACCGTATCAATAACTACACGCAGCCCCAAAACACGACTACATACCTTAGCTGAATTCACAACTTGCACCACTTTACTCATAGGACCACAATAACATTCTCTAATTAATTTAATCGAAATTCCACGAATCCGATGCTCCCATTGCACCTCATGACCTACATAGGACTTTCTCTAATTCTTACAATACAGCCAGGATGGAAGAGATGTGTAGAAATTCATAACCAACTACTGGATCTACAAATCATTGGGTTTATACTCCTGACAAGAACCATCACCTCATTTTGAACCAAATAATGGTCTTAGCTCCTTAATATACTTCATATAGTAAGATTGCACTGATCCTAAATCCAACGATCTCGCCTCACCCAGTACGAACTGCTCAGGCAATAAGCCACCCCGGACATAATCAAAAGTCTCGTATAATGCCACAATATGCCCATAGGCTACCAATTCGAACGCGATACAAAAGGAAAACAAACTCTGGAAGGAACTACCTAACTCACGCACTAATACAGACTTTCCTTAGAAAATAGGAAGCAAGGCATACAAAAATAGCATATAGAAAACTATATTCAACATCACACTGTTGCGGCGTGCAACCCGATCCAAATAACATACCCATGGCAGCATGCCACCCGATCAACACATAACACTCACCTAAAGAGATGCACATCGAGCTAAATTGCTCATTACAATAAAGTACCGAATTTCGGTCACAAGCACGCTGAGTGCATAATACCATCCCTGAGGGGACTTATAGAACTATAAGCTACAAAACTCAAGCACAACAGAGGTGCGATATAGATCTGAATCTCGAGATCCATCCTGCCTATATGACCTCATCTCTATGCAGAACCTTAACACATAAGAAATTCACCAAGCCGTCTCACAACTCATATGACGCAATACATCACTACATGAAACTGCTGACGATGAAATAACACCCCGACTACTCCTCCATAAGGAGCGCATTACTGAAATGATCACGTTTGGCCTGATATAGAGCCCATATTCACAATTGAATCCATCCACCGACCTCAAGCTAATTCTGGTCTCATTGACTAGGCTAATAACCTTTCCAAGGTCCATAATAACTCCCCTTTTCTTTGATAACACATAAGAACAACCATCATAACCAGAGAAATCATCCACAATCCACAACTTAATAGACTGAGTGCCTCTAGGCATATATTCTCAAATCAACGATATTATCACAACCTTCATACTTGGTTTAAGTCTTTAATCAATCAAGTGACTACCTACCACACTTATATAATCTTCCTGTGGGACACACTCCCACAACCTACCATAACAAATAACTGGGTCGTACCTCCAAACCATCGGCCACACTAACACTGAAAAGCGATCAAGAATCATTAACCAGGATGCAAAGCCTTCTGCATATAACACCGATCTCAGGTGACGCTGAAGACAATACCAACTTACCTTAAACATCGAAACTCCTTTCCTGCTCATCCGAGCTCGTGACAGCCCTTTCAACATCAAACTATTACCTTGATCTCCACTTCAAATTCCATACCACTCACAGCACCTAACATACCAACATACGATAGAACACGCTTTTCATCATAGCTTCAGAACCACTATTAGGCTAACACTTCATCATATAAAAGCTTTTTACTTAACTCACTTCAGGAGAACCATAGCAACACACAGGAGAATTCTCACAGCCGTGGAAATATGCAAATCTCTAAGTAGTTGTCTACCCCACCATAACCCTTCCGGGATTCGCCTACACGTAATAGGCCATAACAGTGGAATACCTCTTAATAATATCAATTACGGCGGTTGACAAGCCTCACAGGTACCGCCACAATTCACTTGTATAACTCGATCACACTGAAAGAACTTCTCACTACCAGCAACACGCCAATTCGACTATGGATACCCAATCCCTTCTTCCAATTTATCCTTAATTTCCATATAAACAATGATAACTCCATTCAACACTTAACACACTCCATCCACACTCTTCCCGAGTGACCCTGAATCACGAGACCATACTGTCTCAAATCCCATGAATCATTTGTACCTCCCAATTGCTACATTGCAAGCCAAAACATCATAGAACATTATGTGCCTCTTCTCAATGGCTGCTATCAAGCTTGATTCTTAACCGCACCTATAGGCTCGAAATTATTAGGCATCACACTTTATCTTTTGAATTCAATAGGACCGTTGTTGAGAGCTACCCACTTTGACTTGGCCCCGAATATAATCAATTACATAAATCTTTTAGCACATGAATACCTTCTTAGTGAAGCACCTGGCAGAATCACTTCCCTTGGAACCCGCATCTTCACAAAGCACAATCCTGAATCCTTTCCCAAGTCTGAACATGGGCCAATAAGGCCAACAATAGCACACCTTTAATAATTCCTTTGCTCAAATTACCACTTATGTTCTTTTCCCGTAGATGAAGTAACCCATTAATATGCTAATAACCAGAAACCTCACAAGTAGTTAACCATGCATTCTAATCATAGGCGGTGGGACTCTCCCATTTACCTTGAAGCCATTATTACACAACTCTGTCATTCACAAGGACTCTTTATCTCTTATTGACGTAACCTTTCGGAATCTTACTGTAAAACCCCTTTTTACATTCTGAATCATCAACCACATTCGCACGACCGATCTCTTTGCTGCATAAACAATAGGATTATTCACAAAAGCTTCGCCAACTATGCGACTGGTATTCTGTTCACAGGGAATAACCCACCTGAGTCCGAGCTCACTCTCTAGTTGCACAAGTCCATTCACCCCTCGTGGACATCAATTAAATTTGCAGCAACATCCTCCCAATTCAAAGCTATGTTGTATCCTTATTCTTTTTCCATTAGCTTCTTACCATTATATCAAATATCCTGCCGCATAATAACATATGCTCAAAATTAAATCTGTAGACCTCAATCACTAAATCACTAAATCACTAAAATTCCCAAGTCATCCCATACTCTCCTTAAGGCGCATAGTCATCCTAAACCAATGTCCATATGCAACTCCGCCACTCTCCCACTTTGGCGGAACTCAACCCTTTAATCGACTACTCGACCCTTGGCCTCTTATACTCGGCCTTCTAGAAATTTTAGACACCACCTGACACCTCCCACATGTCTTTCCTCATCATTTGCTGCTCAGCTACTGCCTTAAATAAAATATATCCTCGTGGCACTTGAACCCATAATTGCTGCTAACTTTACACCTTTCGAAAGATCATCTTACTCATACCGTCGACATTTAGAAATACCGATTCAATCCTGAACAACCTCACCCTGCGATCTGTGACCGTCTCTTCTTTAATACTCACCCGCATTAACCTACTCCAAAGGCGAATTGCAGAAGACCATAACACCGGCAAACATAACACACACAATTGAGGATGACGACACTACATCGCAGATGAAGATTCCACCACGCTCGAAAATACCAAGTCTTGTTACCCCATCTACCCGAACCTGAACATTCTTAGTCCGATTCCTATTCCCCTACCGAAAATAAAAACCGAATCTCGAGATCATGCACTGATTAAACCTCCCTTCAAGTCATTCACTGCTCCGACACGTAGGCAACATCCTACTATCATATCAATACTGCAGAACAATCATTCGTAAGCATCATGGCAACTTATGCCTAGCCTTAGAGCCCTCAGAAGTACCGCTACTGCACTGAAACAATAGAATATCCTTCTATAAAGCGACGATAATAATCCGATCAGCTATGTCGGGAGAAACATCCCGTACCACATCTGTTTTACCATTACGGTTCTTCAATTCTCAATTTATAACAAGTGGTTCGCATCGCGTAAGACTGAGTATGAATGAATTAAAGGCATACACCTCCAAGGATCAAATCGCACGATAAGGAATCAAGAAGGGAAGTACTCCTAACAGTCCTGCAGCCTCCCGGGGATAAGTACAGACGTCTCCGTACCAATCCGTGAGACTCTACTAGACTTGCTCATGACTCGTGAGACCCTAGGAACCTAGTACTCTGATACCATATTATCACAACCCAAAATCCACTCAGGGTCATGGTGGCACCGGACACCGCTGTCAGGCAAGCCAACTAAAATACTTAATTAAATTCCAATTTTAACAATTTTTCAAAACCAAGATTCTCCTTCAATCTTACTGTTAAAAGACAAATCTGTGCAATGTAAATAAAAGACTGTTTGGAAGTAAATACAACATATCCAATTAATCATCCCAGAATCCTGTGTCACAAGTGCATGAACAATTTCTAAGAAATAATAAAATACAACAACCGTCCTGAATGCAATATTGGACAGAAAATAAATACAGATAACTGAAAGAGACTTTGCTGGCTACAGGTCGCCCCAAGAGCAATATTAAGCCATCTCGTGGCATCAACTAGGCCATCGGCCTCATATCAATATCAATCTAATAATGCTGCGGCACGCAGCCCGATCCCATACTCAGTCCAGAAATCACATAAGCCCCTAGGGCCGCAATAATATAACAATTCTCTGCCAAAACATCATTAGAAATATCATTTAATTTTTCAAATCTAGGTAAAAGTGGCTGAATTTGTAAAATAGTATTAAATAGTAGGACTGAGTTCAAATAATGTGTCAAAATGGTGAGAAACCAGTAGTAGCAATCCCCGAAGGGTTCAAACAGTTGGCACGAAGACCAAATATGATGATGACAAGTAAATTTCAATCAAATGCGCAGTAAATTTATCAATCGAGACGGACCAAGTCACAATCCCCAATGGTTCTCTACCACACACTCGCTATCCAGCGTGCAAGTCATCTCAATATAGCACTACGATGTGAAAATATGGGGTTTCAAACCCTCAGGACATCATTTACATCTATTACTCACCTCAATCTAGCCAAAGCTCTAGCTCGCTATGCTCTTGCCTCTCAAATCGGCCTCCTCGCGCATCAAATCTGACCAAAACTAGAGCGAATACGTTACAATAGGCTAAGGGAACAACACCCAAGCGAAAACAATCGAAAAATATCAAAATTCCTAAAATTAGCAAAATGCGAGCCCCAAGCCCACTTCTCGAAACTCAAAATTTTTTACATCAATAGACTCCTTATCTCCCCCCGAGTTTATACATATCAAAAACACAAGAACCGAAGTTCAATTGACCCTTCAAATCCTCAATTTTTGCTCTCTTAAGTTCAAGCCCTAAACTACCATTTTTGTCCATTAATTTCTTAAGTTTTCAGTCCTAATCCATGAAATAGCACCATAGAATCATGTCTTGGGTCTAAAAATCCATACCTTATCGAAAAGCCTTGAAATCCCTCTTCAAAATTGCCCACGATTCTCCAAGTTCGATGTTAGAAATGATAAACCCTTCAAAATTTGCGAAGAAGAACTTAAATACCTTCTGCCCAGGCAAAATCGCATCTGCGGTCCAAAATCCATTTCTGCGGTCTATACTTTTCATATGCGGAATTTCATTAAATTAGCCTGGCCGCATATGCGGTCCAATAGCCGCATCTACGACTCCGCAAGTGTGGTTCCAACTTTACTCCTCTAACCCGCATCTGCGACCAATTTTCCGTATTTGCGGCTTCGCAGATGCGTCTCCTCGTCCGCTTCTGCGGAAACAGATGCCCCGACCAAACTCGCACCTGTTGCCTCCCCTTCGCACCTGCGAGACTGCACCTGCGGTCCCCTTTCCGCAGGTGCAGAAATACCAGCAACAGCAGATTTTTCTGCAATGGCATAAGTCCAAATTCTTCCCGTTAGCCATCCGAAATCACCCCGAGACACCCGGGACCTAAATCAAAAGCACCAACACCTCCTAAAACCTCATTCAAACTTATTCCAATCATTAAAATACCTCAAACAACACCAAAACCATCAAATTACATCGGATTCAAGCCTAAGTTCTTCTAAAACTTCCGAAACACGCATTTGATAAAAAACTCAACCAAACCACCGCCGAATGATCTGAAATTTTGCACACACACCCCAAATCACATAACAAAGCTACAGCAACTCTCGGAATCCTATTCCGACCCTCAGATCAAAATCTCACCTATCACCCAAAAATCGCTAAAATACTAACTTTGCCAATTCAAGCCTAATTCTACACCGGACCTCCAAAATCACTTCCGATCACACTCCTAAGTCAAAATCATTCCCCGAAGCTAACCAAATCATCAGAATTTATATCCGAGCCCTCTAACACATAAGTAAACATTCGGTTGACTTTTCCAAACTAAGCCTTCCTTAAAGAGACTATGTGTCTCATTTCCTTCTAAAATCAATCCAAACCAACTCGATCACACAAGACACTTATAATGAATCATAAAGAAGTAGAAAATGGGGAAAATAGAGAGGCAACTCATGAGACGACGGGTCGGATCGTCACACCATATTTATATGTCAATTAAATTTACTAAATAAGAATGGATTGTAGGAAACAACCCATGAATTATCAAAAAATTTCCCTCTAATATCCACACATTTTCCCGTATTTTGTCTTCTATAAATAGGGTATGATTTTTTCCTTTAGTTGTTTGTTCAGCAAACTCTTTTGGAAACTTGAATTTACATTGACCGTTCTTTTCATACAGGGTCTTTTTGGATTTAATTGACCGCAATGACCATGTAGCATGTGTTGTGTAACAAGCTTAAATAAAGAAGAGTTTCTTTTAGGATCTGGTAATTCAGCACAAACAAATTGATCATATGCCTCTGGGGTTAGTAGTTTGTAATTTTTCATCGAGTATAATAAAAAAATTAGCATGCAAAAAGTCCCCCTTTTGGAGTTCTACTGTATACATAAATGCAGCAACTTTACCAAATATTTGTCTTTTTAGTATATCTTTTTAAGCTCTTCTAGTTTTGCTCGAAATATTCGGCTAACTAAATCGGGTCTATTTTGGGCCTTGTCTGTCGATAATAAGTTTTCTTGAATTTCAGGCTAAGAAGGGTTTCATGTCATAGTTAGAAATATATCGGGTATTCCAAAACGTTGTACTAATGCAATAACATCCATATAGCGGCGACGCATATCTCTTGGCCCTCCTGTAAATTTCAGTGGAAGTATTCTATTTTTACCTAACTATGAGCCTTCTCTCTCATCGCTGCGTAAAAGATCTAAAAGTCCCGGTAATACGTCCATTCTGAATAAATCTTGATTGAAAAAATCAAAATCTAATCTTTGAGTTTCAAATTTTATCCATTTGTATACAACATATTGTTGTAATAATCTTCCTGAATGTAAGATTATATTTTCATCATCTCACATTTGGAGTTGGTAACAATAGTATTCACGGCAAGAAACGGTTTCTCTTTTTCGTTTGCCTTTTTGCATCACTTCAGCTTCCATGTCAAGCAATCCATCAATTGAAGTAATATTGGTTAGACTTGGAAATTCTTCGTAGTCACAATACAGATGTGTTGTAGAAGAGGTAGCTGAAGGCTTAAGTTTTCGAATACCACAATGCCAACCATTTTGACCGTAGGGGAATAGTAATAGATATTGCAATGGGTCATAACATCCGTAATAATTGTTTACCAGCTGGCTTCTATCACTTTTTGTATATATTCGGATATGTGGTGTAGGGATACAATTATTTGTATCTTGTTCTACTTATATCCCTACCACTTCTGACGTAGTTGGTAGATTGTATATTCGTTGATCTAGACCAGCATCACACTTAAGAGCAATGTAGAAATCTGATAATTGGGGATATTCATTTTCATTTTCATAGAAATATAATTGTAGATTTTTTCCTTTTTCATTACTTGGTATCAAGTTATTTATGACATGATACATTTGTCCCTGAACTCGAAATGTGTAAATACCTTTAATCCTCTTTGCCAACTCTTTGTCATAGCTTATTCACAGGGATGTGAATGCAAATATATTATTGTATGTTCTTATGTAGGTTCGAAAATGCCTTGATTCTTCAGTGTTTCCTAGGTATAGATTTCTTAACTCTTGTATTACTTGATGTGAAATTAGATTAACAATGCCTTTGCGACAACAGAATACCGGTGATTCGTATTCAATTTTTTGGCTCCGCAAAATTTGCATTTGGGAATAGTCTTTATCATAACATAATCAGTTGATGTTTGGATTGTTATTGTATCTTCAATATATTGTTCATGATTTGTATTAGATGTAGATCCTAGGATACAACAATAATAAGTGTAAGTATATAATTTTAATAGCTATAAATGCATACATGTATTTATAATTGCATATACCATCAAGAAATGACAATCTAGCTCTCTAACCTGTTTCATATATTGAATGCCCCACAAAAGGAAGATACTGCTCGCTTGAAATATTAGAACTTATAGAGGATGATGCGTTAGCAGAGCTCTTAATTAGCGAGCAAGCAGGACGTTGGCGACCGCTTGTTTCAACTTTATTTGCTCGTGCTCGTTCTAAGAGAGCCTTCTTTTTATCTTCTTGCATCATTCTGTATAATTCGCGTCGCCTAGTCTTCTTTTCAGCATGTATTTTTTTGGAGTTATCAATTTTATGATTTTTACTCGACATTTCACTCGTCTACTTCCTGAATGGCAAATTTCACATACATATTTACATTACCAAATGTAAAAAAATCCACATATGGAATAGCCTAAAAGATGCACGAATTATGTATGTATGCTTACATTTTTTAGAAAAACCTACATCAAAAACGTACAATACCTATAAATAGATGAGCAGAGATTAGAAAATTTATCTTCTGGTTTAAGTGCTATTGCATAACAAAAGTAGAAAACAATCACAACAAATCGCAATAACTGCAATGACAAAGAGAATAAATTGTCAGGCACAACAGAGCCAAAAAAGCAAAGAACAAATAGAGGTCTCATATTAAAATTTGGTTTTAGGCCTTGCATATGCTTGAATTGCATCTGCCATAGACCTATCAAAATAATTTTGAAACCAAAAACTATTCATTCTATATATATGTGGTGAATGACATAGCTAGAAGCACACAAAATTACAATTAGAAGGAAAAGCTTCTCCATTCTAATAATGAGATAGAAATAGATTTATAAAAAGCTAATATTAGCTCTGAAGTTTCCTGAGAAATAACTCCAACAGAATCAAAATCATTCATGCTTAAGTAATTTCACTCTAATTATAACCTTAAACTCCTCAAACTCCTTATATTTTCAGCAACAGCTATCAAATGACTATTATCAAGATCAAGAGGCAATCTTAAATCAAGCTTCTATAAATTAGTACAACATTTTCTTTGACTCAAGAAATGAAGCAACCCCTCTTTATTGCCACCATCATATATCAACAAAAAATTCAACATACCACAATTCTCAACCAATTTTAACAAAACCCCATCAACAATTGCTCTACAAGTTCTTAATTCCATTGTTTTAAGACCCTTCAAATATTCAAGAAAAGAAATGTTAAAAAAGAACTTTGATCAGCAACACTTTCACAGCTTTTAAGCTTTAAAGCTCTCATCTTTTTGTCGCGAACCCAGTTCGCGCTCCGTGAATATGTCGTGATGGCACATAGTCCCTATAACTAGGTAAGCCTAACAATACGAAAAAACAACATAGCTTGCGGAATAATTAATTAAAAATTGGACAACTAAAAGAAAACTGTATATAAATGCCGCTTGGCATATACAACTCAATAATGCGGAAGTCTACAGTATCACCTCGAAACCCAGAAACTCACGGGAACATAGGCTAACAAAAAGTAAATACATAGCTCTAACTCCAGAATGTCTAAAACGAACAGTACAAAAAGGAGAATACTAACTGCTGAAGCTATAATAAGAAAGAGACTCCCGGTCTGCGGACGCGACAGATGCACCTCGAAATCTCTGCTAGATCTCCCCGCCTCAAGATGATCCGCCTGGGCAGAGCTATCTGGATCTATACATGAAAAACATGCGCAGAAAGGGCATGAATACACCATAGTGGTACTCAGTAAGTGCCGAGCCTAACCTCGGTTAGGTAGTGACGAGGAAGATTAGGGCCCAACTGAGATAAACATAATATATGATATGATAAGGAAAATACTATAGATAAAGTCTACAGCGAGAATCTAAATAATATAATTAAGGAAAGCAATAATAAAAAGCAGAAACAAAACAATATAAGGAATACTGCTCACAACAGGAAATAATAGCCGGGGATCTCTTGGTATCCCGAGGATCTCTTGGTATCCTCATGATATACAAGAGGGATCTCTTGATATCCCGATGATCTCTTGGTATCCTCATCATCTACACGAGGGATCTCTTGGTATCCTCAAAACTTACATTTACATGTGCCAGGGATCTCTTGGTATCCCACACCCTCAGTCCAGAATATAACAAGTACAGGGGGATCTCCCGGCATGCCGTCCCGTAGTCCCAATTTAAAACACACAATAAAAGCCCAAAACATTAGGATAAAGGCTAAACTCAGAACAAGTAATAGAAAATCCTAGCCTAACATGCTTCACGTAGTACAAATAAGATAGTTTAAGCACTTAGGCAAGTAAGTCAAATAAACATGCTTCTCTAAACTAGCATAGGATAAACTTGCAATTTAAAATAAACAGATAAGCAAGAAAAAAAAACTCAATTTAAGTACTTCATGTAAAAATGGATTTCCAACAATTAGCTCAAGTACGCACTCGTCACCTCACGTACGAGGCTTTCAAATATCAAATATCATGTCCTAAGGGAAAGAGGTCCCCCACACAAGGTTAGACAAGCCACTTACCTCGAACCGACACAAAAATTAACTAGGAACTACGCCTTTGCCATGATTATCTGACTCCAAATTGCCCAAATCTATTCAATTCAATTACATATCATAAATAACACCTCAAGCAACTGATTCTACTATTTAATTTAAAGCTAAGACACAAATTTAGGCAAAATGACCATAATGCCCCTCAGGCCAACATCTCAGAACCAGATAATTTTCATATTTTCAGAACCCTTGTACTCTCACGAGTCTAAGCATAACCAAAACACTGAAATCGGAGTCCAAATGGCCCCTCAAATCCTCCATTAAATGTCTAAAAACTTTTCCCCCAATTTCTACCAAAATTTCGAAATTAGATGATGAAATTAACTAAAGATTGATGGAATATAACCAGAAAGGATTAAAGAAACGTTACCCAATGATCTCCTCTTCAAAACCCTCTCAAAATCGCCCTCTCCCGAGCTCCAATATGATTTTCCAACTTTTGAAATGAAACCCTCGAATTTCATATTTCACACCAGTGGTTTCCTTATCTGCAGTCCCGCTTCTGCGGAACATTTGTCGCATCTGCGACTTTCATTTAGGTCAAGATTCTACACCTGCGGTCAAAATATCACAGATGCGGATCCGCTTCTGCGAAAATCCCACCGCATCTGCGGAACTGATGGACCAGCCTAAACGCGCTTCTGCGGACCATTAACCGCAGGAGCGGTTCTGCTTCTGCAGAAATTGCACCGCATCTACTGTTCCTGAGGAAAAATGCCACTTTCGCTTCTGCAGTCCTTTTCGCCGCATTTGTGGTTCCGAAGCCATAGATGCGAAAATACCAGAAGCAGCGAAAAAAAATTTGATATCTTCTAACTTCCAAAATCCTTCCGTTAACCATCCGAAATCATCCCGAGGCCCCTGAGACCTCAAGCAAAAGCACCAACAACACCTGATATCCTATTCAAACTTGTACCAATCCTTAAACCACCTAAAACAACGTCGGAAACTCGATTAAATCAAGGATTTGAGCCTAAGAACTTCAAATTCTATCAAAACACACTTTCGATCAAAGACCTAACCAAATCTCGTCCGAATGACCTGAAATTTTACACACACATCCCAAATGACATGACAGAGCTACTGCAACTTCCGGAATTTCATTCTGACCCTCTGATAGAAATCTCACTATCGGACCGAAAACTTCAAAAACTCGAACTTCGACATTTCAAGTCTAAATCGGTTACGGGCTTCCAAAACACATTCCGAACACGCTCCCAACCCCAAAATCACCTAATGGAGCTAACGGAACCTTAAGATTTCCATTCTGAGGCCGTCTTCACATTGTTCTGACTACGGACAACTTTCCAACACCTAAGCTCTCATTTAGGGACTAAGTGTCCCAAAACTCTCCGAAACTCAAAACTGATCATCCCGGCAATTCAAATTAGCATAAACAGACTTGGGGAAAACAGTTGATAGGGGATCAGGGCGTTAATTCTTAAGACGACTGGCCGGGTTGTCACATCCTCCTACACTTAAACATTCGTTCGTCCTCGAACGAGCATAGAGAACATACCTGAAGTAGTGAAAAGATAGGGTAACTGTTGCGCATATCCTGCTTGGTCTCCCAGGTCACCTCCTTAGCCAGCTGACCCCGCCACTGAACCTTTACTAAAGCAAAGTTCTTTGACTACAACTTTTTGATCTACCTGTCCAATATAGCCACTGGCTCCTCAACATGGGATAGATCTTTTTCCTACTGGACTGAATTGAAATCCAACACGTGCGACGGGTCACCGTGATATCTCCGGAGCATCGAAACATGAAATACTGGATGAACCCCGGCCAAACTAGGAGGCAAGGCAAGCTCATAAACAACCTCCCCAACTCGCCTCAAAATCTCAAAAGGGCCAATAAACCTCGGATTCAACTTCCCTTTCTTCCCAAACCTCATGACGCCTTTCATAGGTAAAACCCGAAGCAGAACCCGCTCACCAACCATATATGAAACATCACGAACCTTCCTGCCCGCATAACTCTTCTGTTTGGACTTGGCTGTACGGAGTCTATCCTGAATCATCTTAACCTTCTCCAATGCGTCCTGAACCAACTCTGTGCCCAATAGCCTGGCTTCACCCGGCTCAAACCAACCTACTGGAGATCTGCACCTCCTACCATATAAAGCCTCATACGGCGCCATCTAAATGCTGGACTAATAACTGTTGTTGTAACCAAACTCCGCCAATGGAAAGAACTGATCCCAAGACCCTCCAAACTCAATCACACATGCACGGAGCATGTCCTCAAGAATCTGAATAGTACGCTCAGACTGTCCGTCCGTATGGGGGTGAAATGCTGTGCTCAACTCCACTCGAGTACCTAGCTCCTGATGCACGGCTCTCAAAAACCGTGATGTAAACTGAGTACCTCTGTCTGAAATGATAGAAACTAGAATACCATGCAGACGGACGATCTCCTGGATATAAATCTCTGCCAACCACTCCGATGAATAAGTGGTACACACAGGAATAAAGTCAACGGACTTTGTCAGCCGGTCCACAATAACCCAAATGGCATCAAACTTCTTCAAGGTCCGTGGGAGTCCAGATACAAAGTCCATGGTGATGCGCTCCCATTTCCACTGCGAAATCTCTATCTGCTGAAGCAACCCACCTGGTCACTGGTGCTCATACTTCACCTGCTGGCAGTTGAGGCACTTAGACACATAACCAACTATACCATTCTTCATTCGTCTCCACCAATAGTGCTGCCTCAAGTCCTGATACATCTTCGTGGCACCTGGATGGATGGAATACCGCGAACTATGGGCCTCTACTAAAATCAACTCTCGAAGCTCATCAACATTGGGCACACAAATCCGGCCCTGCATCCTTAATACCCCATCATCATCGATGGTCACATCTCAGGCATCACCGCGTTGAACCTTTTCCTTGAGGACAAGGAAATGAGGGTCATCATACTGCCGCTCCCTAATACGATCAAATAAAGAAGACCGGGAAACCACACAATCTAGAACCAGACTAGGCTCCAAAAGATTCAATCTCACAAACTGGCTGGCTAAGGCCTGCACATCCATTGACATAGGCCTCTCTGAAGCTGGTAAATATGCCAAACTCCCCAAAATCTCCGCCCGGCGACTCAAGGCATCCACCACCACATTAGCCTTGCCTGGGTGATACAGAATAGTAATATCATAATCCTTCAGCAACTCTAACCACCTCCTCTGATGCATATTTAGATCCTTCTGCTTGAACAAGTGTTGCAAACTCCAATGGTTAGTATAGATCTCACAAGGCACACCGTACAAATAATGACACCAAATCTTCAAGGCATGAACAATAACAACTAGCTCAAGGTCGTGGACAGGGTAATTATTCTCATATATCTTCAACTTTCTGGACGCGTAGGCAATCACCCTACCATACTGCATAAACATCGCTCCGAGGCCAACTCTCGAGGCATCACAATAGAAAGTATAAGATCCTGAACCGGTAGTCAACATCGAAATTGGGGCTGTAGTCAAAGCTGTCTTGAGCTTCTGAAAGCTCGCCTTACACTCCTCTGTCCACTGAAATGGGGCACCCTTCTAGGTCAATCTAGTCATAGGGGGCACAATCGATGAAAATCCCTCCACAAAATGGTAGTAGTAGCCTGCCAAGCCAAGGAAACTACGAATCTCTGTAGCTGAGGAGGGCCTAGGCCAACTCTGCACGGCCTCTATCTTCCTCGGATCCACTTGAATGCCCTCACTCGATACCATGTGACCTAAGAATGCCACAAAACTCAACCAAAATTCACATTTCGAGAACTTTGCATATAACTTCTTCTCTCTCAGGGTCTGAAGCACTGTCCTCAGATGTTGCTCATGATCTTCCCGACGTCGGGAGTATACACGAATATCAACTATGAAAACAATGACGAACGAGTTGAGATATGGCATGAACACATTGTGCACCAAATGCATAAAAGCTGTTGGGGCATTGGTCATCCCAAAAAACATAGCAAGGAACTCGTAGTGGCCATACCGGGTCCAGAAGGCAGTCTTAGGGATATCTGGCTCCCGAATCTTCAACTGATGGTAACCTGAGCGCAAGTCAATCTTAGAAAACACCCATGTGCCCTGAAGCTGGTCAAACAGGTCCTCAATACGAGGCAAAGGATAACGGTTCTTCACTGTAACCTTTTTCAACTGGCGATAATCAATACACATACGCATGGAACAATCCTTTTTCTTCAGAAACAAGACAGGAGCACCATACGGTGAAACACTAGGGCGAATAAAAGCCTTATCAAGCAATTCCTGCAACTGATCCTTCAACTCTTTTAGCTTAGACGGAGCCATACGGTACGGAGGGATGGAAATGGGCTGAGTGCCCAACAACAGATCAATGCCAAAATCAATGTCTCTATCGGGCGGCATTCCCGAAAGATCAGCTGGAAACACATCGGGATAATCCCGTACCACTGGGACTGAATCAATAGAAGGGGTATCAATACTGAAATCTCTCACATAAGTTAAATACGTGGCACACCCCTTCTCAACCATACATTGAGCTTCAAAAAAAGAGATAACTTTACTAGGAGTATGATCTAAAGTACCATTACACTCAACACGCGGAATACTTGGCATAGCCAGCATCACGGTCTTGGCGTGACAATCAAGAATAGTAAAATGGGGCAACAACCAGTCCATGCCCAAAATAATGTCAAAATCAACCATACCGAGTAACAATAAATCTGCTCTGGTCTCAAAACCACGAATAGTAACCAAACATGATCGATAAACACAGTCCCCAACAAGAGAATCCCCCACAGGAGTAGAAACATAAACGGGGTCACTCAAAGAATCCCGAGGCACACCCAAATACGGCGCAAAGTAAGAAGACACATAAGAATAAGTAGAGCCCAGATCGAATAGAACCGATGCCTCTCTATGACAAACCAGTATAATACCTGTAATGACGGAGTCGGAGAAAATAGCCTCGGTACGAGCAGGAATAGCATAATATCTGGCTCGGCCCCTCTCTCGAGGGCGACCTCTATCTCCCCGACCTCCGCCCCTAGTCGGCTGGGCAGATGGGGTAGCAGCTGGAGCTGTGATCATGGCCTGAGAACTCTGCTAGGCACGCTGTGGCTGAGAAGTCTGTGGGGGTGCACTACTCCCAATCTAGGGCAATCCTTCACCACATGGCAGGTGTCTCCACACTCAAAACAAGCTCTGGGAGGGCACGGTAGCTGTGACTGGCTCGGGCCAGACCTACTAGACTAGCCTCTAAATGCACCCCGCACAGGAGGCGTGCTAGAAACTGGAGGTGCATAGTAAGGCTCCTGAGGTATAGGCGGAGCTGGAGCACTGCTGGCTTCTGGAAGAGCTGAATGAACGGGGCGACCTACATAAACCCTACCATGATGACCTGCTGCTGGGGTACGGGCACCAGAGTAGTGAACCGACTCTCGAGACATCTTGGCCTCCCTTTCCACTCACTCCCTGGCGAGCATACCCTCGATCCTCCTAGCAATGCTCACCACCTGCTGATAAGGGATGTCCATCTCCAACTCTCGATCCATGCTAGATCTGATGGGTGGGGTAAGACCCTCAATGAACCTGCGAACTCTCTCACGGGCTGTAGCAACCAAGGCCGGTGCATTCCTGGCCAACTTGGTATAGTGAATAGCATACTCCGAAATGATAATCGTACCCTGGCGCAAAAGCTCAAACTCTGCACGCCATGCGTCCCTGGGAATCTGAGGGACAAACTTTGTCATGAACATATCTGAGAACTAGGTCCAGTTCAGTGAGGCAGCCTAGGCTGGACTGTCTATCTCATAAGTGCGCCACCAATCATAGGCGGCTCCCTGAAGCTAGAAGGCAGTGAAGGAAACCCCGCTGGACTCCACTATGCCCATAGTGCAAAGAATATGGTGACACTACTCTAGAAATCCCAAAGCATCATCTGATGCTAATCCACTGAATATAGGAGGCTTGTACTTCTTGAACCTCTCAAGCCTCAGTTGCTCATCATTAGAAGCCACTGCTCTGTCCTCGGGTTGAACGGGCACTATAGGTGGTACGGGAATAATCTCGGGAACCTGCTCAACATGCACTCGCTGCTTAGGAGTGCGGACGGCGGGAGTCTGTGCTCCTCCCCCGGCTTGAGATGTGGCTGCAGCAAGGGGAAGCAACCCTGCCTGAGCCAAGGTGGTATACATACTGAGCCAAAGTCTCTTGAAGATCTGGAGTAGTAGTGGCAATGGTAGGCACGCTAGGTGCCTGAGCTCTGGCTGGATCTACTGGTGGTGCCTCGTCGGCAGCTCATACAGGTGCTCTGCCTGCACCACGTGCGCGTCCTCTACCTCTACCCCGGCCCCGGCCTCTAACGGCTATAGTAGGGGGCGCGGGTGCCTGATCATCTCGAGTAGCATGTGTCCTCACCATCTGTGAGAGAATAGAAGATAGAAGTTTAGAGTTGGTGATGTCAAGATGTCGCACGACAAGGAAATCAAATGAAATGAAATTTTTTTTTCCTAACAGTTACATAGCCTCTCGTAGACAAGTACAGACGTCTCTGTACCGATCAACGAGACTCTGATAAATCGACATGTGTTCCGTGACTCCTATGAACCTAGAGCTCTGATACCAACTTGTCACGACCCCAGTTCGCCCTTCGTGAACATGTCGTGATGGCACCTAGTCCTTAAAACTAGGTAAGCCTAATAAAGCGAAAAAACAACATAGCTTGCGGAATAATTAATTAAAAGCTGAACAACTAAAAGAAAACTATATATAAATGTTGCTCGGCATATACAACTCAATAATGCGGAAGTCTACAATATCACCCCAAAACCCGAAAACTCACGGGAACATAGGCTAACGGAAAGTAAATACATAGCTCTAACTCCAGAATGTCTAAAACGAACAGTATGAAAAGGAGAAAACTAACTGCTAAAGCTAGAATAAGAAAGAGACTCCGGGTCTCCAGACGCGGCAGATGTACCTCGAAATCTCTGCCAGATCTCCCCGCCTCGTGGATGATACACCTGGGCAGAGCTGTCTGGATCTGCACATGAAAAACTTGCACAGAAAGGGCATGAGTACACCACAACGGTATTCAGTAAGTGCCAAGCCTAACCTTGTTTGGGTAGTGACGAGGAAGGTTAGGGCCCTACTGAGATAAACATAATATATGATAGGATAAGGAAAACATTATAGATAAAGTCTACAGCGAGAATCTAAACAGGATAATTAAGGAAAGCAGTAATTGAAAGCTGAAACAAAACAATATAAGAAATACTGCTTACAAAAGGGAATAATAGTCGGGGATCTCTTGGTATCCTCATCATATACACGAGGGATCTCTTGATATCCCGAGGATCTTTTGGTATCCTCATCATATACACGAGGGATCTCTTGGTATCCTCAAAACTAACATTTACATGTGCTAGGGATCTCTTGGTATCCCGCACCCTCAGTCCAGAACATAACAAGTACAGGGGGATCTCCCGGGATGCCGTCCCACAATCCCAATTTAAAACACACAATAACTGCCCAAAACATTAGGATAAATGCTAAACTCAGAACAAGTAATAGAAAATCCTAGCCTAATATGATTCACGTAGTACAAATAAGACAGTTTAAGCACTTAGGCAAGTAAGTCAAATAAACATGCTTCTCTAAACTAGCATAGGATAAAATGGATTTCCAACAATTATCTCAAGTACGCGCTCGTCACCTCACGTACGAGGCTTTCAAATATCAAATATCATGTCCTAAGGGGAAGAGGTCCACCACACAAGGTTAGACAAGCCACTTACCTCGAACCGGCACAAAAATCAACTAGGAACCACACCTTTGCCACGAGTATCCGACTCTAAATGGCCCAAATCTATTCAATTCCATTACATATCATAAATAACACCTCAAGCAACTTATTCTACAATTTAATTTAAAGCTAAGACGTGAATTTAGGTAAACTTACCAAAATGCCCCTCAGGCCAACATCTCGGACCAGATAATTTTCACATTTTCAGAACCTTCGTACTCTCACGAGTCTGTGCATAACAAAAACACTGAAATCGGAGTCCAAATGACCCCTCAAATCCTCCATTAAATGTCTAAGAACTTTTCCCCCAATTTCTACCAAAATTTCGAAATTAGATGATGAAATTAACTAAAGATTGATGGAATATAACTAGAAAAGATTAAAAAAAATGTTACCCAATGATCTCCTCTTCAAAACCCTCTCAAAATCGCCCTCTCCCGAGCTCCAATTTGATTTTCCAACTTTTGAAACTAAACCCTCGAACTTCATATTTCACACCAGTGGTTTCCATATCTGCGGTCCAGCTTCTGCGGAACATTTGCCGCATCTGCGACTTTCATTAAGGTCAAGATTCCACACCTGCGGTCAAAATATCGTAGATGCGGATCCGATTCTGCGAAAATCCCATCGAATCTGCGGAACTGATGGATCAACCTAAACCCTCTTCTGCGAACCATTAACCGCAGGAGCAATCCCGCTTCTGTGGAAATTGCACCGTATCTGTGCTTACTGAGGAAAAATTCCACTTTCGCTTCTGCGGTCCTTTACACCGCATCTATGGTTCCCAAGCCGCAGATGCGAAAATACCAGAAGCAGCAAAAAAATCTGATATCTCCCACTGTCCAAAATCCTTCCGTCAGCCATCTGAAATCATCCTGAGGCCCCCGGGACCTCAACCAAAAGCACCAATAACACCTGATATCCTATTCAAACTTGTACCAATCCTTAAACCACCTAAAACAACGTCGGAAACTTGATTAAATCAAGGATCTGAACCTAAGAACTTCAAATTCTATCAAAACACGTTTTCAATAAAAAAAACCTAACCAAACCTCGTCCGAATGACCTGAAATTTTACACACACATCCCAAATGACATGACGGAGCTACTGCAACTTCCGGAATTCCATTCCAACCCTCGAATCAAAATCTCACTATCGGACCGGAAACTTCAAAAACTCGAATTTCGGCATTTCAAGACTAAATCAGCTACGGACCTCCAAAACACATTCCGAACATGCTCGCAACCCCGAAATCACCTAACGAAGCTAAGGGAACTTTAGGATTTCCATTTCGAGGCTGTTTTCACACTGTTCCGACTACGGACAACTTTCCAACACCTAAGCTCTTATTTAGGTACTAAGTGTCACAAAACTATCCAAAACTCAAAACCGAACATCCCGGCAATTCAAATTAACATAAATAGACTTGGGAAAAATAGTTGATAGGGGATCGGGGCGTTAATTCTTAAGACGATCGGCCGGGTCGTCACATTTTTTTACCATTTCTTTGGCAAATACTCGCTAAGGTGATTATACCACATCCTCCCTGATTGCTTTACTCCGTATAATAATTTCTAAAGTTTTGTTGAACTAGTTTCCCTAGAACTTTTAGATGTTTCAGGAACTTTAAATCCTTTAGGGATTGTCATAAAAACTTCACTGTCCAGTGAGCCATATAAATAGCCCGTGACAAAGTCCACCAATTGCATATCAAGCTTTTCATAAATTGTGATGACCCGGCCGGTCGTCTTAAGAATTAACACCCTGATCCCCTAATAACCGCTTCCCCTAAGTTCATTTCTACTATTTTGGTTTGCCGGGACATTCGGTGTTGGGTTTCGGAGAGTTTTGGGACACTTAGTCCCTAAATGAGAGCTTAAGTGTTGAAAAATGGTCCGTAGTCGGAACAGTGTGAAGACGACCTCGAAATGGAAATCTGACCATTTTGTTAGCTCCGTTAGGTGATTTTGGGGTTGGGAGCGTGTTCGGAATGCATTTTGGAAGTTCGTAGCTCATTTAGGCTTGAAATGCCAAAAGTTTGAATTTTTGAAGATTCCATTCTGATAGTGAGTTTTTGAACCGAGGGTCGGAATGGAATTTTGGAAGTTGCAGTAGCTCTGTCGTGTCATTTGGGATGTATGTGTGAAAATTCAAGTTATTCGGATGTGTTTTGGTTAGGTTTTTGATTGAAAGTGTATTTTGATAAAATTTGAAGTTCTTAGGCTCCAATCCTTGTTTAATTTGAGTTTTTGGTGTTGTTTTAGGTGGTTTAAGGATTGGTACAATTTTGAATGAGGTATTAAGTATTATTGGTGCTTTTGGTTGAGGTCCCGGGGGCCTCGGGATGATTTCAGGTGGTTAACGGGAAAATTTTAGAAATGTTGCAGCAGCTGAAGTTTTTCCCTTCTAGTATTTTTGCTTCTGCGGCTTGGGAACCGCAGAAGCGGCCTTAACATCGCAGAAGCGGGTTTGGTCATAGTTTTCAAACATCGCAGATGCGAAGGAGATCCCGCAGAAGCAGCGTCGCATCTGCGAGAAATGAACCACAGATGCGGAATCCTGGATTGTTATCAAAACCGCAGAAACGAATTAAATTTCACAAAAGCGAAATCGCATAAGCGGTTATTGATCCGCAGAAGCGGATGTTGGATTTTAGGGAAAGTCGCAGAAGCAACTCTTTTTCCGCATAAGCCGGACCGCAGAAGCGGTCCCTTGTCCACAGAAGCGGAAATCCCTATTCAGAAATAGAGATTTCGAGGGTTAGTTTTCAAAAGTTAGAAAAATCAAATTGAGCTCGGGGAAGGGCGATTTTGAGAGGATTTTGAAGAGGAGATTATTAGGTAACATTTCTTTAATCTCTTCTAGTTATATTTCATTATTATGTAGTTAAACCCATCATTAAAATTTGAATTGAGGATCAAAACTTGGAAAAAATTGGGTAAAACTTCATAGGCTAAACTATTGAGTTTTGAGTGGGTGTTTGACCTCCGATTTGGTAGATTTTTGTATGGTTAGACTCGTGAGAGTACGAGGGTTCTGAAAATGTAAAAATTATTCGATTTCGAGACGTTGTCCTGAAGGGCATTTTGGTCATGTTACCTAATTTCACGTCGTAGTTTTGAATTAAATAGTGAAACCAGTGGTTTGCGATGTTATTTACGATATGTAATTGAATTGAATAGATTTGGGCCATTGGAGTCGTATGCTCATGGAAAAAGTGTGATTTTTGGTTGATTTTTGTATCGGTTCGAGGTAAGTGGCTTGTCTAACCTTGTGCGGGGGACCATTCCCCTTAGGATATGATATTTTGTAATTGAATGCCTTGTACGGAGGAGACAAGCGCGAACTTGAGCTAATTGTTGGAAATCCATTTTACTTGTAGTATTTAAATTAAGTTTTCTTGCTTATATGTTTATTTTTAATTGCAAGTTTTATCCTATGCTAGTTCAGCGGAAGCATGTTTATTTGACTTACTTGCCTAAGTGTTTTAACTGACTTGTTTATACTCCATGAAGCATGATTAGGCTAGGATTTTCCATTACTTGTTTCTGAGTTTAGCATTTATCCTAATGTTTGGGCTGTTATGGTGTGTTTTAAATTGGAACTACGGGGTGGCATCCCGGTAGATCCCCATGTACTTGTTATGTTCCGGACTGAGTTAAGGGATACCAAGAGATCCCTGACACATGAAAATGTAAGATTTGAGGATACCAAGAGATCCCTAGTGTATATGATAAGGATACCAAGAGATCCTCGGGATACCAATAGATCCCTAGTATATATTATGAGGATACCAAGAGATCCTCGGGATACCAAGAGATCCCCGGCTATTGCTTCCTGATGTGAGCAATATTTCCCTATATTGTTTTGTTTCTGTTTCCTATTACTGTTTCCCTTAATTATCCTGTTTAAATTCTCGTTGTAGACGTTATCTATACTATTTTACTTATCCTATCATATATTGTGTTTTATCTTAGTAGGGCCTTGACCTTCCCCGTCACTACCCAACCGAGGTTAGGCTTGGCACTTACTGAGTACCGCTGTGGTGTACTCATGCCCTTTCTACGCATGTTTTTTATTTCATGTACAGATCCAGGTACCTTCACTCAGGCGCACTACCCTTGAGGCAGGGAGAGCTATGGAGACTTCGAGGTATATCTACAGCGTCCGCAGACCGAAGAATCTCCTTCTTTATTCTATCTGTAGTACTTAGTTTCTCTATCGTACCTTGATGTAGTCACTCTGGAGATTAGAGCATTTATAGTACTTCTTTAGCCTGTGTTTCCCGTGAGTTTTCGAATTTTGGGGTGATGTTGTAGACTTCCGCATTATTGAGTGATATATGCCGAGCGGCATCTTTTATACAGTTTTCTTTTAATTGAACATTTTTAAATAATTTGTTCCGCAAGTTATGTTGTTGTTCTACATTGTTAGGCTTACCTAGTTATCGGAACTAGGTGCCATCACGACATGTTCACGGAGGGCGAACTGGGATCGTGACAAGATGGTATCTGAGCTCTAGGTTCATAGGAGTCACGGAACACAGGCCAGTTTATTAGAGTCTCGCTGATCGGTACAGAGATGTCTATACTTATCTACGAGAGGCTATGTGACTGTTTAGGAAAAATATTCATTTCATTTGAATTCCTTGTCGTGCGATATTTTTGACATCAATTCTAAACTTCTATCTTCTATTCTCTCATAGATGGTGAGGACACGTGCTACTCGAGATGATCAGGCACCCGCGGCCCCTTCTGCAGCCGTCAGAGCCCGGGGCCGGGGAAGAGGTTGAGGACGCGCACGTGGTGCAGCTAGAGCACCTGCGCGAGCTGCCGCCGAAGCACCACCAGTAGATCCAGTCGGAGCCCAGGCACCTGGAACGCCTACTACTAGCACTACTACTCCATCTCTCCAGGAGACTTGGGCTTTGTTCATGAGTATGTACACCACCTTGGCTCAGGCAGGGTTGCTTCCCCTTGTTGCAGCCACATCCCAGGCCGGGGGAGCAGCACAGACTCCCGCCGTCTGCACTCCTGAGCAGTGAGTACAGGTTGAGCACGCTCCCGATATTATTCCCGCACCGCCTACAGTGCCAGTTCAGCCCGAGGACGGGTCAGCTGCTTCAGAGGACGAGCAGCGGAGACTTGAGAGGTTCAAGAAGTATGATCCCCCAGTATTCAGTAGATTAGAATCAGACGATGCCTTGGAAAGTCTAGAGAAGTGTCACCGTATTTTTTAGACTATGGGCATAGTGGAGTCCAGCGATGTTTCTTTCACTGCTTTTCAGCTTCGGGGAGCTGCCTATGATTGGTGGCGCACTTATGAGATAGACAGTCCAGTCGAGGCTACTTCACTGACTTGGACCCAGTTCTCGGATATATTTATGAGAGAGTTTTTCTCCTAGAGTCTTACGGACGCATGGCGCGCAGAGTTTGAGAATTTACGCCAGGGTGCTATAACCGTTTCGGAGTATGCTATTCGTTATACCAGGTTGGCCAGGCATGCACCGGCTTTGGTTGCTACAGTTTGGGAGAGAGTTCGCAGGTTCATTGAGGGTCTTATTCCACCCATCAGATCTAGCATGGCACGAGAGTTGGAGATGGACATTCCTTATCAGCAGGTAGTGAGAATTGCTAGGAGGATTGAGGGTATGCTCGCCAGATAGCGAGGGGAGAGGGAGGCCAAGAGGTCTCGAGAGTCAGGCCACTACTCTGGTGCTCGTACCGTAGCATCAGGTCGTCATAGTAGGGTTTATGTGGGTCGCATCATTCATTCAGCTCTTCCAGCAGCCAGCAGTGCTCCAGCTCCGCCTATACCTCAGGAGCCTTACTACGCACCTCCAGTTTCTAGCGCGCCTCCTGCGCGGGGTGCATTCAGAGGCCAGTCCAGCAGGTCTGGCCCGAGCTAGTCACAGCCACCACACCCTCCCAGAGCTTGTTTTGAGTGTGGAGACACCCGCCATTTGGTAAGGGATTGGCCTAGACTTGGAAGGAGTGCGCCCCCACAGACGTCTCAGCCACAACGCGCTCAGTAGAGTTATCAGGCCATGATCACAGCTCCAGCTGCTACCCCACTTGCCCAGCCGGCTAGGGGCGGAGGTCGGGGAGATAGAGGTCACCCTCGAGAGAGGGGCCGGGCCAGATATTATGCTATTCCTGCTCGTACTAGGCTGTTGCCTCCGACTCCATCATTACAGGTATTCTACTGGTTTGTCATAGAGAGGCATCAGTTCTATTCGATTTGGGCTCTACTTATTATTATGTGTCTTCTTAATTTGCTCCGCATTTGGGTGTGCCTCGGGATTCTTTGAGTGCTCCCGTTTACGTTTCTACTCCTGTGGGGGATTCTCTTGTTGTGGACCGCGTTTATCGGTCATGTTTGGTTACTATTCATGGTTTTGAGACTAGAGCGGATTTATTATTACTCGGCATGGTCGATTTTTACATTATTTCTGGCATGGATTGGTTGTCGCCCCATTTTGCTATTCTTGATTATCGTGCCAAGACTCTGACGCGGGCTATGCCAGGTATTCTGCGATTCAGTGGATTGGTACTTTAGATCACACTCCCAGTAGAGTTATCTCGGGAAAGGCGATTTTGAGAGGATTTTGAAGAGAAGATTATTGGGTAACATTTATTTAATCCCTTCTAGTTATATTTCATCATTATGTTGTTAAACCCATCATTAAAATTTGAATTGAGGATCAAAACTTGGAAAAAATTGGGTAAAACTTTATAGGTTTTGAGTGGGTGTTTGACCTCCGATTTGGGAGATTTTTGTATGGTTAGACTCGTGAGAGTACGAGGGTTCTGAACTATAAAAATTATTCGATTCCGAAACGATGGCCTGAAGGGCATTTTGGTTATTTTACCTAATTTCACGTCGTAGCTTTGAATTAAATAGTGAAACCAGTTGTTTGCGATGTTATTTATGATATGTAATTGAATTGAATAGATTTGGACCATTTGGAGTCGGATGCTCGTGGAAAAAGCGTGGTTTCTGGTTGATTTTTGTACCGGTTCGAGGTAAGTGGCTTGTCTAACCTTGTGTGGGGGACATTTCCCCTTAGGATATGATATTTGGAAATTGAATGCCTTGTGCGTGAGGTGACGAGCGCGTACTTGAGCTAATTGTTGGAAATCCGTTTTACTTGTAGTATTTAAATTGAGTTTTCTTACTCTTCTGTTTATTTTGAATTGCAAGTTTTATCCTATGCTAGTTCAGCGGAAGCATGTTTATTTGACTTACTTGCCTAAGTTTTTTAACTGACTTGTTTATACTCTGTGAAGCATGATTAGGCTAGGATTTTCCATTACTTGTTTCTGAGTTTAGCATTTGTCACACCTCCTTTTTCATTACACCCGCAAGGGCGTAAGAGAGTTTTTCCACTTAAAGGACAATCAGAACAGGATTTGTTATTAAGATTTCAGAGTCGCCACTTGGGAGATTAATGGTGTCCTAAGTCACCGGTTGAATCCCGAACCGAGGAAATTATTACTCTGTTAACAGTCTGCGAACCAGAAATCCGAGTAAGGAATTCTGTTAACCCGGGAGAAGGTGTTAGGCATTCCCGGGTTCCGTGGTTCTTTCATAGTCGCTCAACTGTCATATTTGGATTTATCTGATTTCAAAACATGTTTTAGCTTATGTGCTTTTTAACTGCAAACCGCTTTTATTATTTTAATGAGAATTGCAATGTCGTGAAAGCGTGTCTCGAACCACGTCACATCAATGCACCCGCGGTTGTTGAAACCCATTTCGACTCCGTTGAGATTTGAATTTGGGTCACATAAATGCGCACCCGAGTTCAAGAAGCTAAAATATTAAAAAGCGCGCCTAAAGTGACTAACGCGTTGTTGTCTTTGGGGAAGGCCGTGAAATTCGCTAAATGGCCCATCCCGAATTCTAAGTATTTTTAATTAAGCATTGAATGAGGGCCTCGCAATTTGCATTTTTGTTTGGCGAGACTCGTCTCATTTTGTTATTTAAGGATATTTAAACTTAAAAAAAACTATTTGTTATCTAAACTATTTGTTAATAAACTAAGAGGGCTCTTACGTTTTAATTGGACACAATTGGGTTCTCATGACCCACGGATCACAAGGAATGTTGGTTCACTAGTTCTAATGTTTAATGTGGCCTTGAACGATGCCCACGAGCCTATTGAAGGAACTTCTCACAAGCTGGGCCGTTAAAGGGAGGCCCAATTCGAAACTCATTGCAAGCAGGACAGGGACCCAAGATCGAACCTGGGCAAGAGTACCAACAGCTTACAAACACGCCACTAAACGATTCCTCACTTGATATTAAACTAACAATGACAATTGTGACCACAGAGTTTCAAAATTGTTTTTTTTAAAAAAAAAAAAATAGAACCAAATTAGATAATCATCAAACTCAAACAACTACGTTCAATTTTTTTTTTAAACAAAAGAAACAAATTAACATGTATGATCTCAATAACATTTCACAACAACAATTAGCAATCTCAACTATGATTATCAATTCAATACTCTAATCAACAATCCAAACACCTACTGGCTTTAAATCTGACTGAAATGAACCTAGAAGAACACGAATCAATTAACAATTAACTAAGTATCTGTTAACTACTGCAATACAAACTTATCCAGATTATTTTTGAATTTTATTTTTTAACAGAGCAATGCTTAAACTGAATCCAGTATCTACTATACTAAAGCCATGGCTAGATAATCAAAGGTTACCGTCTGAAATAGTCCGGCCATTCAATCTATAGTTTGACTAGAGTGTACAATTAACTAAATCACAGAAGATCGTTTAAACATGATGAGATTAACAGAATGATGGAGCTACATCATAACTTCAATTTCATTTCATTGTTAGATAGGAGAATCTACATTGAGACAGTCCAAATGTGTACCTGGAATTCGACAAAAAATGAAGGAAGGAGAGATCAGCAACAGCTCAAAACACAGCAGATCACTAAACCATCAACCAGCAAACAACACAGCCCAGATTTAAGTGTAAACGAGCTTCAGTATTCAAAACCAACCCAAAAAACCTTAATATCACTCCAAATTGACTCGAAATCACAAACCAAAGCAGACTCCGAATTCCAGCAATCAAACGGTAGTGATTTTCAGGCAGAACTATTCAATTGATCCACATAACTACAATAGAACAGTGGTTTTGTATTTTTTGTGACTTTCTGTATTTTTTTTATTTTTCTAAGATGAAAGAGAGTTTCAGATCTGGAGATTTTTATCTGAATTTCAAATTAGCTTTTGTAAGCTTAAAATTATTTTTGGGGGGAATGTTTTGGCTGAAAAAACTTCTGAATGAAGTAAGGGTCATGCCCTTTTATAGGCACAAAAGGTGCAGCCTCAATTTTCAATTTTTACACATTAGTCCCTATTTATTTTCAGTTTTAATCCTTTATTTCTTAGCTTGTTACTCAAGGAAGCACCCTAATTTTACTGAAATGTACACTAAAATCTCATTCTAGAAGAATCTAAGATGTTCTAGTGTGATCTATAACATTCCTATCCAACTCCAATTACCCATATACCCCTGAATACCCCCTACAATTACTTTCCTAAGTTACCATTACTCTATCCTTTTAATTGGAGTCTGATTAATCAACACTAATTCAGCTATAACCAATTACCTATAACTAATAAAAGAACTAATAAAATAACTACCAAATACAGAATAAAATCAAACAAATGCTTAACAAAAATGCCTAAAGATCCATTATCCTTATACGAGTG
>MU671054.1:2835-45881 GCA_026770625.1 Nicotiana glauca | reverse complement strand
TATGGCTATATTTGAGCCAAGATACTACTATATAAGGGTAGAGGAGGTCGAGGCGAAGCTATGGTGTAAAAATGGATCAGTTTGGCATATTTAGTGTTCGCCAGAGTAGGGTTCCGGCGACACAAAATGATATATTCGAGGACTTAGGGGATGATTCGAAAGAAAGGGTTTATGGGAATGGAAAGAGGATGGTGAGGGCTTTCTATGGTGTTATTTGGGAGGGCAAAGGCATTGATGGCGCCTCCCGGCGGCGAGCCAGTCCGGCGAAGACATACGAGGAAGAAGACATGGTCTGTCTCTAATGTCTATACAGACGATATATACATTAATCATATGTATCTTGTCTCTTCATTTCCCAACCGTTGGATCAGATGAGATAGATGGCCGAGATTTAATCCTTCCAGCGACGTCATTTTGGTTAAGTCATACCTTAGCCTCGTCCGTTTGATCAAACGAGACAGACGGCTGTGATTAATTAACTTAAACGACGTCGTTTTACCTATACAGGCACCGCTTCACCTGATCCGTTGATTAATTGTACCAACGGCCCAGATTATTTAATCTTAAACGGCGTCGTTTGGTTTGGGCTGCTGGTTGGGCAGACTGGACCAAAAAACTGGGTTTGGTCTGTATTGGCCTGATATATTTTATCATGTTTGGCCCAAATCTCTAATGTATTTATATTTGGTATTTTGTCTTGTTTTTGTATTTTCAATTGTATTTATTTTATTATTTTTTGATATTTTTTTGTATTTTTGATTTATTTTCCAAATTTCCTAACATTTGTTCTACAATTTTTAATGACATTTTCTAATTAATTCCCTTTTTATCTTCATTCAAATTTTATTTCAACCAATTAACAAACACTAGCATTTCCACAAATCACACAATTGCAAACACAAATTATTTTATTTGATTTTGGAATTCATTTACTTGGGGTAAAAATCACGTGCTCACACCTGGTTCCTTGGTTTGTAAGTCGTCAAAGAAACTTACTGGTCCAAAGTCCAATAGGGAGTCATCTGTGAGTGAAAAAGAGTTGAGAAAGGTTGAGGGTGAAAAATCTGGCGAGAAAAAGGATGAGAAAGTGATTGAGGAATCCTGTGAAAGAGTGGCTGAGGAGTCTGCTGAGAAGATCTCCAGGAAATTTGTAGAAAAAGGAAAGAATGTAAGAAACCCAGTGAAAGGGAAGGTTGATGCAGTGAGGAACCTGATTCCTCCAAGAAGACCAAGGTTGGTGATACCCAGGACGCTGGCAAGGAAAAATTGAAAAACCAAAAGCTGTTGTGGGGCCGTACATTTGCCCCTGCTATTCTGGATATGACCAAAATGCGCCATTTGGTGGAGATATGTGAATTCCAACAGTGGACACTTCTGTTCACAAATGACAGTCCTAAAGTTTATGAGCAAGTCTTTACAATTGAGAATGATCATATTTGTATGATGGTGAATGGTGTAGATTTTGTGATGGACTCTACTATGCTGGGAACCATTTTAGGCGTGCCTGTTGAAGGTATGTCCTCTGTTTAAGGAACCTGCTCTTTGAACTTCAGAAATGCTATCTTGAAGGATCAGGCAGTACAACAAGGGGAATGGGTACACAAGAAGGCCCTATTTTTAGTGTACAAACTGTTGTTTGAATTGGTGAACAAGGTTATGCTCTCTCGTGTAGAAAGACGGTCCATTACATCACGAGCAGACCTAGTTCTCATGGAAGCACTGGATAGGTACACAACTATAAACCTGCCTGGCATCATGATACAGCACATGCAGAAGGTGGCAGAATTCAAGGATGGTAATCATGGGCTGCCTTACGAGTTCCTCCTCACTAAGGTCTTTGAATTCTTTGAAGTTCCTTTGTTGGTTTATGAGTATGTGTCTGAAGGAACACTTTACGTGCAAATTCACAATCAACGTGGAGCGGATTGGTTTTCTTGGCAAAACCGATTGAGAATTGCGGTAGAGATAGCCACTACACTCGCTTAGCTTCATTCATTTGCGTCCATGCCTATAATTCATTGGGACGTCAAGTCTGCCAACATACCGTTGGATAATGTTTACACATCTAAAGTGGCAGATTTTGGAGCTTCAAGGTTAATTCCTTTGGATCAAACACATTTGGCTACGTTAGTTCTAGAAGGTTAATTCCTTTGGATCAAATACATTTGGCTACATTAGTTCTAGGTACATCAGGGTACTTGGATCTTGAATATTTTCGCACAAGTCAACTGACAAAGAAAAATGATGTTTACAGCTTTGGAGTCGTACTAGTAGAACTTCCAACGGGATTAAAATCTGTTTCTAAGGATAGAAACGGTGAGGACAAGAATTTGGCTGATTATTTTGTTATGTCCATGAATAAGAATAGCTTGTTTCAGATTCTTGATCATCGTATTTTGAGGGAAGGGAGTCTTGAGCAACTTCAAAAGATGGCTGAACTTGTGAAGAATTGCCTTCGTGTGCACGGAGAAGATAGACCTAGAACGAAGGAAGTGGCCACTGAAATTAAAGGTCTGAGGAAGCTAACTGGTATCCCCTGGTCTAATCAAAATGAACAAGAAGAGAATGAATTATTAGATCTTTACACAGTTCCAATTAATTCCTATCAGAATACCCCAAATTCGAATAGTTGTCGTATAATGCATCCTACATATAGTCCAAGTTGATCCAAATTAAATCTAGGCACTAATATAATCCTACATAAGACTATGTTACTGTCCCCATCCCTATGTTTCTTCCATATTGAATGTTCTAATGTGTTTTCCTCTCAATTTTTAGATACATTTTTTTGTTTTTGTTTCAGGACTTTCCTCTTTCTTATTTTTGTGCTGGAGGCATGAAATAAAGTAATCAATTTCTCTGTGATCATTTAGTTTTCTTTGAAAAGGAAATATAGAACTACCAGCTAATACTTAGATAATACTGTGATTGTTTAGCATTCTTTTCAGGTTAGTGAAATAGAAATTTTTTTTTTGTCCTAACAAAGCAATATATACATAAAAAAATAGTATGTAATTGAATGGCCCCTTTAAGCATCTAGAAAAAATTGGGAACAATATAAAGAAAATTACGATCGATGTGCAAAGATGATACATACAAATATAGTATATGAATCATGTGATATATGGGAGATGATTAACGTAACTTTCATCCTAACACAGACAAGAAGAGAATGAGGGGATCTTTACACGACTTCAGTTAACTCAAACACAAATACCAGCAATGTCTCTGGATAGTATAGTTCCAGCGGAAGCTAAAATCGAACAATTATAAAGATATGACACTACCAGCATAAATGCAAAGTAAATTGTGAATAAAAATTAAAAAATAGAAAATAAAAGCTGTAAACTATCACAAATTCACCATAGTTGGAGTAATTTTCAAGTTAACCTTCAACTTACCACCAGTTGGTACTGGAAGAAACTTTATGGAATCAAACACAAGATGGTCGATTGGTATTTGAATGGAACATATAGGGTGAATTTAACAGGGAATTATTTAGTGAGCAAGAGTTACCTTGCCATGAAGACTAACATGTCTAGAATTCGATCAGCTGAGTTGATATGGAGTCCAGTGTTGCAACCTAAACACAGAGTCATCATTTGGTTGGTAGCTCAAAGACAAACTACTCACAAAAGATAGATTGATGAGGATGCATATACAAGTTGAGGACACAAGTTGCTGCCTATTCGAAGTTGTACATATGTAGACACAACACTTATTCTTTGAATGTAGCTGGATAGAAGCCGTGAGGGAAAGCTTAGCAAACTAGATTGGAGTAAAGATCAGGAAGCTAGGAGTCATGCAGTGTCTGCAATGAATCAACACTAGACATTGGAAACAGTTCAAGAAGGAAGTCATCACTGAAATTTGGGGAGCTGCAATCTACTCTATATGGACTGCTAGAAACCGGAAGCTCTTTAGAGGAACAATTGTAAATAGGAGTTTTGTAAATGCACAGATACAAAGAGAGATCACAGAAAGAGTAGATATGCTAAGAGGATCAAAGAAAGCCCATAGTTGTAGTTTACTGATTAGGAGACTGTAATTAGTTTTGTCAGGGGCCTGAGCAACCCACTTGGTTTCTTAGGTATCCTTTATTTCTGTAAAATTTGCTAGGCTTCGCAAAACTGCAAAAGAAATATTTTTTCCTATTTATTTATCTATTATAGAGAAAATGTCCATAACTCTGGATTTTTTTTATAATACTTTAGTTTGTAATCCAATGTAAAAACCTGCTTAGATTTCGAAGCGCTTTGTTTCGAAATTTTGTAAGCTTTGATAGTAAATTCAAAGTTCATATCATAAGGGAAGAAGTGCACTAATTTTTCATACCGTGTAGAGACATTATTCAAAATTGACAATGTAATCCCTTCCAGGAGATCCAAGGGAGTTCTATTGAGACATCACAAAAGCAACAAACATGCAAAATCAAATAACACTAAAAAATGCAATAATATTATAGTGTTACTACCATGATCACTTCCACACCGCCATATGCAACAACAACCCCATCACAGAACTGCAATTATCCTTGAGATCTTGTAATCACACAGCTATGAGGACTCGATTTTCTTCATCATATTAGTATGGGAGAGGAAAAAGGAAAAGCAACTTTGTACATCCTTCTTCCTTCCATGTCACTGGTTCTTGAAAGACTGCAGGAAAAAAATCAGTTAGCAAACCAATTTATTAGTTCGGCGTTTATTATAATTACATTTAAATGTTTCACAGTTAAAACCTCGGAGTTTTTGGACACATTCTTGATCAGGTCAGCAACTTCTCTTTTCTTTTGCTCAACTGCAAAAGCACTAAAACATATGCTCAGAACAGCCTGAAAACTTGAATAGAATGAGGACGAGATGGTATATTAGTTACCCATTTTAGATAGATCTTCCATTCTCCTCGAGGTCCTTACTGCAAATCTTTGGAAATCAGGGCTGAGATAAAAAGAAAGATACAGTTTAGAGGGCATCTTCTCAAGGCAATTAGAGTATAATATCTCAAGACTAATACTATAGAAGGAAATGCAAGGATTCCCTATGGGAGAAGAAATATATGTTTCCACTTGACATAGGAATAGTTTCTCCTTTTACCCAGAGACATAATCGCATGAAGAAGTAGTTTTTTTTTTTGGTTGATAGGTCAATCACTTGAAGAAGTAATTCCAAACTCTCCTATAAAATTAACTCCTTGCAGCAATTATACACCAACTAGGATGTCTACAAGAAGTCATCAACAATAAAAGCGAGAGTAGGTTATACTTGTAAATATGACTTCGTCCGTTGAAGCTATCACTTGTCTACAAACTTAGAATATTAAAGCAAGAAAAATTGATAGATTCTTAATGATTTGTATAATTAAAGTTGCACGATCTTTTTAAATCATTTCATTTGTTGAAGTCGCACAGATAAGCCAGAAAGATTTTCCTCATCTTGTTTACTCACTACAGCATAAGAATGTAAGACGTGACAAACAAAAAAGAACACACAACTCACTTTGAAGGGAAGAAAATCTCTCCCTCTGGCCAGAACAAAGCAACAATCTTCGCAACAAATATGAATAGTTTAGAAAAGCTTTTTTCTCAAATAAAACCAAAGATAAAATAGAGATAAGAAGATAATTCAAGCAGCCTAAGACCATTGTATATGTTGATGTTAAATTTCCATCATCTTCACACAAGCCTAACGAGTCATCATTGTCAAGCTTCTACTTCATATTAAAGATGAGAAGTATGTAAAATCATTCACAACCCAATAAAATAAGTTTCATTTGTCCTATAAATTAAATTTCCTAGGCTGATATGTTTCAATTCCAAACTAATTAAGGTCAGCTATATGACTGTATGAATCTTTTTTATATCCGTTCCATTCTATTCGAACAAATTTCATTCCAGCACTAAAAGATTTGTCCTCTACGGAAAACCAAAGATAAATAAATAAGAGAAGAATATAAATCAAAAGTAAATAATAAATAAATAGATTGATTACCTATTGGCGAGTCCATTGACGATCAATTCGTTGGCTACATAAGAAATAACCCTATGAATAAAGCTTCCTCCTCCAGCCATGGCTGATTGCTACAACTTCTATGTGAAAAAGAAAAGGAATAAATTAAATAAAAAACAATCAAAAGATATCAATTTTACGTTTGGTAACTTCACATATCGAATATCAGATTTCGACACGTAAGTGAATGAATAGACGAGGTACGATGAGATTTTTACCTTGGGAAATAAGGAATCAGCTAAATTAGGATCTCGAGTTCCCGAAGATTCCAGATACCTCAGGACTTCAACTTCGGAAACAAGAGAGGAGAACTCTTTTTGGTTGTGGGGCAATGCATTCATAAGGCTTTTTATGAGGAAGGAGGTCCAATTTCAATGGGCTTTCAGATATGGGCTTGGAGTCTTAATCCACTTGTTTTCCTTATTTGATTTCTAAAGGGTTTTGGCATGGTATAACAACATACTCATATAATTGATAGAAATAGCCCTAGTTATAGATATGAGAGAACTTTATTTATAGCCACCCGCTGAAAACTTTTAACAGTGAGCAGCCATAAAATTATACCATACATATTATAGCCCTAAACTAATTATAATGGCCAGCCCAAGACCACTGCCATCTTTCCCCTGTCTAGGGCATTCTCCTCCAATCGTTTCTTCCGCCGTTGTGAGCATTCAAATCACATCCTCCGTTCCTCCTCACCCAACACCACAAACACCACCTCCTCAAAGCCCTAACTTCGTCCTCCCTCAGCGATTATACTCTAAAGCAGCATTTTTGAAGTTTATCATTACATCTGAATTGTTCGATGAAGTTCATTTGTGGATGTCCGTTTTCTAATTTTGTGGGAGATTCAATTTGCTTCTAGAAATGTTTTTCATTTATTAGTCTTAGGTTGATAGCTATCCTATTGTTTTGGTGATTGTTAGTTTGTACACTTTGGAACAGTCTTCATTGTCATGCCTCGGAGTTGCTCGACGAAATTCCTTAATGGATTTATTTGAATGTGATGCTTCTAAAATGAGAGTATGCTTCAATACACTAACTCCGTAGTAGTTGGATAATTCTTGCTCTGGCAAATTTTAACCACCAATCTTTCCACTAATAGAAGTGGTTAAAATTTATATGTAATTATATTAATTTATAGAACTTAAATTCCTTTTTGGATTGTGAGCAGCATGGGTTGAGAACTCTGACATGTTTGTCTTGAGTTTGTGTTCATGATATTTAATGGGTCCCTAATGGGCAAACATGGAAGTGTAAGAGAATTGTACAAAATATACTGTCACTATACAATTTATATACGATAGACTGTCACTATACAATTTAAATACAAATAGAGTGTCACTATACAAAGTATATACAACAATAGATGTAACTATACAATTTATATACAAAATAGATATAACTATACAAAATATATACAAAAAAGACTATCACTATACAAAAATATATGATACACTCCAAATACACAGTGTACTCACATTACACATACAAAATTGTATATAATTTATATACACTATGTTTACATATTATAAAATACACATTATATACAATTTTGATATATTGTTCGGATAGATTATATATTCACGATACAAAATACATTTGGGGTACACAAATATATACACTTTAGATACACAAGTACACTTGAGATAGGCTCAATATACACCAAGGATACACTGTCGAACTTAGGATACAATATTTATACATTGCAAAAAAAAGGTTGCTCTATCGCGCCAGGAAGGGGTCGAACCTAGACCTTCAGCTTAGGAAACAGGCGCTCTATCCACTGAGCTACAGGTTCTTATGTTGTCATTCTTATTCCTGTCAGCTACTATATGCAATACTTTTGGGCCGCAGGGTCATTTTTTGAAAGAGTTACAAAACATGGGCTATTAAAATTTTGATGTGCTATAGAGGGTAATTTACCCTATAGATATTGGCATCAAATAGCCAATAAATATATATCACAATAATAATATGTATATCACAACTTTTTCTTCTTCTTTGTTTATATCAACATGTATATTAAAATTTTATTTTCATTCTTTCTATATAAATAATATTATTCTTTATATATAAATAACATAAAATTATATTTATATATATATATATATATATATATATATACACACCTGCCTTTATATCAATGTATATCACAATAAAAATAATGTATTATTTGTATATCACAGTGTATAACACATCATACATGTGTATACCAAAATTGTAACATGTGTATATCTCTATATACGTAAGTGATACCTCATGTATATATATGTATCTGTGTATATCCATAAAAATTTGTGTTATATGTACAATATACAATGTGATATACATGGGCATCCAGAAAAAATTATGGTGTATACACGATATACAAATTGATATACACAGACGTCCTTAAAAACTTGTGTGTGATATACACTGATGTACACGATATACAAGGTGATATACATATGTCGTAATTGAATTTTTTAGCTCTGATTTTTTACCTGAAACCAATCTAAATCATTTCTAATCTTGCTCAAATTTTGTATATAGCCTCATTTAGATATTTTCAACCAATTTCAATAACACCCACTCATTAAATCCAACCAAAAAAAGGAAGAAAGAAAAAAATAAAGTTAAAATATATTTTTTCTCTCTTTGTTTTTGCTAATCTTGCTCAAATTTTGTATATAACCTCGTTTAGGTATTTTCAACCAATTTCAATCACACTCACTCATTAAATCCAACCAAAAAAAAAAGAAGAGAGAAGAAAAATAAAGTTGAAATATATTTTTTCTCTCTTAGTTTTTGCTTCTGATTTTTCTGATGTGAGATCAACCTTGCCTTTTAATCCCACTAATTTCTTTTGCATAATTTGCAAGAATTTTTGCTAAACTATGAGAGCAAAAGAGAAGAGATAGAAGAAGAAATACAAGGAGAGAAAGGGGGAGGAAAACCAAAATAAGCGTATAGTTTTTTTTTTTTTTGAGAGAGAGAATATAAAAGAGAGTAGTTTTTTTAAGATTGGTTATATAATGCCAATTGTTTGGGGCTATCTTTGCCAAACCTAATATAAGGCTAAAAAATTTTCAATTCTTATTATGTGTTGTTATAGGATGCCAATTTTTTATTTCTAATTATAAGGTATCTGGAAATGATTTTCCCCCCTTTTTGATGAATTAACCTGATTAGCCGTCCCTCAATCGCTTAAACTAGCCGACGGAGGTGTAATATATGTATAATTTAGATAAAATTATATAATAATACACTCCATAAGTTGACCTTGCATTATTTTAGCTCACTTACAAGTTTGTAAATGTGTAGCCATTATCAATAAGATCTGAATTTTTTTTTCAATTTTTTTATTCTCTATATATTCAAGCGTGAAATATTTCCATTCTCCTTTTTTCTTCAAGTTTCTACATACCTATCACAACTACGAAAATTCAAAAATAGACGCGAGAAATCTAAAGTTTTATCTTCTTTAATGCTAATCTTGTTAGATTTTGAATATTATTTTGTGAGAAATTTGGAGGGGGTATTATTTAAAATTATTATAATTAGTCTAAGTAGACTGTATACAAAGTTTGAAGTCATTTAATGATGATTTGGAATAGTTTTAATCAAGAATTACAACTGAAAATCGTACAAAAAGTTCGTCACAGATGCTTATACATTTTTATACACTTTTATACAAAGAAGTATATTATATATATATATATAGTTGTATAAAAGTGTATAAAGATGTATAAGCACAGTAGTAAAAATATTAGTGATACACCATGCATATAAGAGTAGTAGTTGAAGAAGAAGAAGAAATGTGAGAAATCCAGCAAATACCTGTAAATAATGTAACAGCCTTGTATAACATAATATATAAGAGGTGTTTATTCATTATTATACATTACTTATACACTATTATACAAATAAATTCTATTAATGGAGTTTCACGGGTTCTTCTTCTTCTTTGGGCATCTTCTGAAATTCAACTCAAATCTAGCTCAAATCTGCTCCAAATCACTTCAAATTTGAATTTTGAACTCTCCTTGACGATCCCAATCAATTGGGCTAACACCCAATCCAAACAACTAACAAAATCGGAAAATTTAATTTCTGAAATTGAAGCTTCGAATGACCCTTTAATGGTGACTCCAAAAATAATAATTCTCTTAAATGGTATTTTTTTCTCATCTTAATAGTGATTATCAACTTTGAATATGGAAGGAAATTAAAAAATATAGATATAATAGTAGAGAAATTTTAGGATGCAAAGTCGTGAAAGAGGAAGAAGAAGAAGAAGAAGAAGAAGAAGAAGAAGAAGAAGAAGAAGAAGAAGAAGAAGAAGAAGAAGAAGAATGAAGAAAAGAAAAAAAAATAGGGTGGTCTAACTGGTGAAAAATAATTTTCAGATTATATACAACCAGGGCCATATCATGTAAGGGCTTCAATCGTGGGCTATTTTTTGATGGACTGTTAGGTCAAGTGACAAGGAGCGTAATTCTCCATATAATTTATGTTTAATATGTATATAATCGTGTATAATCTATATATATGGTTTTAAAAAGTAAACAATGTATATGGTGGCTACTTATGTAAAGATTCCCTTTCTTTTTTCTTTTCAGAGTTTAATAGGGAATCTTACATAAATGTCCCAAATAAGTCCTAACTTAGCATCCTCTAGCCATTAATCATAGACTTACCAAAACTAACCAAGCACATATAAAAATTAAAAATCTAATTAAATAAGGTTCTTTCTCTTCAAAGATCGTATGCAATGACCTCATTCCATATTTTAAAGCGTGATCAACAATAATAGATGCAAGACGGAAAGAGAATTCATGGATGAGGTAGCAAAACAAGGTGATGAAATACAAAAAAGAAAAATACAAGATTCCAAAAAACTAAGCAAGAAAAGGCCCTTTTTAATATGTATGGTGCAAATTCATTGAAAATATATAGATAAGTCAATATACAAAATTTGAGAAAGATTGGAGGTGATTTGGACTGATTTGATATCAAAATTCGTAGTTAAAATCGAGTTCAAAAAATACTTATGCAATACATGTATAAAACATGTATCACGCATGTATCACACATAGAGGTATACGTGGATATATGTGACGACCCAAAGGGTTATCACCTATTTTTTTTCTCATTCTGTGCTTTTGAGGCCTTAAACCCTCATTTTTAGTCACTTCAATTTACGTGTGCAGTCGGGCGCGTAGCCGAAAAGCTTAAATGTGAAATTTTGTGAAAAATACTAAATTTTGGTGTTAAAATGAATAACTTTTACTTCGGCCAACATTTTGGATAGACGGACCCGGACTCGTGATTTGACAGTCCCGGAGGGTCCTAGAAAAATATGAGACTCGGGCGTATTCCCGGAATCAAAATTCGAGGTCCCGAGCCCGAGAAATAAATTTTTAAAGGAAATTATTTTTCTAAAATTGTTAAGGAAATTTGAAATAAAAATTGATTAGAACGTGTTGGTATCGGGCCCTTACTTTGGTTCTGGCGCCTAGTACAGGTCTTATATGTGTTTTAAGATATTTCTGTAAAGTTTGGTTGAAATCGGACATTGTTTGACGTGTTTCAGACCTAAAACTCAAAATTTGAAAGTTTATGAAGTTTGACGAAAAACTAGTGATTTTGAGGGTTGATTCCTTATTGTTGATGTTATTTTGGCGATTTGATCGCATGGTTAAGTTCGTAGGATGTTGTTGAGTTAGTGTGTGTGTTTGGGTGGGAGCCCCGAGGGCTCGGAAGTGTTTCAAAGGTGTTCCGGGGTGGTTTTGGCCTTAGGAATGTTGCAGAAATAGCTGTTGTTGTTGCCCAGTTATTCCTTCTATGCGGTCGCATAAGAAGGGTCGCGATCGCATACAGCAAACCTTAGGGGTCCAGAAATCCTTCTATGCGATCGCATTATACTCTTCGCCATCGCATTGCATAAAAACCAGCCTTCATCTCATTCTTCTATGCGATCACAACCTTACATCCGCGATCGCAGTGCACAATAGACCTTACCCTATGCGATCGCAATCCCTTTTCCGTGATCGCGTAGAACAGTTTTTGCCTAGTTATTTAAAATGTCCAAAACAGAACCATTTCAGGAATTATCAAATTTTTCATAAAACCTCTCTTCTCCAAAGCTTCTAGGCGACTTTTAGAGCATCTCTTCACCAAAGCTTCTTGTGTAAGTATTGTTTAACTCGTTTTCTTCATTTTCCATCATCATCTATTGAAATTCTAGGCCTAAAACATGTAATTTAGGGTAGAAATTGGGGAAATTGGGTAGAGTTAGGGCTTTTCGATTTTTCTTGATTTAGACCTCGTTTTGGGGTCGAATTTAAAAAACAATTATATATTCGGGCTCATGGGGGGAATGAGTGATATGAATTTGGTCTGAACCTCGTTTTTTACCAAGCAGGCCCGGGTCGATTTTTGGAATTTTGGGAAGAAATCTTGAAAATCTATATTTATGCATTGGGTTTGATTTGTTTAGCATATATTGATACTATGGAATCATTATTGTATAAATTTGATTGAGTTAGAGCCTAATTCGAGTTGGAAAGCGGTTGTTGTGGATTGATTTGGCCGTGGAAGTTTGAGGTAAGTGTTCGGTCTAACCTTAGCTTGAGGGATTAGGAGTTGAGTCATATTTGCTACTTGTTTTGTATTGTGTACGACATATAGGCATGGTGACGAGTATCTATACTTTGGTGTCGAGCATGACCGCGAGTCCTAAATTGATAAATTGTTGTATTCTTAATTGATCTTATGAGAACTTTGACTGATGATCTTTGATGTTGGCAAGTAATTAGTTGTTTCCGTAGGTTTTGGTTATAACTGAGTATTGGTGTTAATTGTGTTAAGTAGAAATTGAATAAGATTGGTTATAGCTGAATCTCCCTTGCCGGGATAGTTGATTTGACATTCTTGATCCCTTGCCGGGAAATCATTATGTTCTCTTGCACCCTTGCCGGGTAAATCATTATATTATCTTGTTCCCTTGCCGGTATTCTCTTTGTAATACTGTGTTGGATCGAAATGGGAACGGGTGGTACGCCTACCACAAGATTTATAAAATGGGAGCGGGTGGTACGCCTACCACAAGATTGATGAAATGGAAGCGGGTGGTATGCCTACCACAAGATTGATGAAATGGGAGTGGGAGGTACGCCTACCACATGATATTTATGAAATGGGAGCGGGTGGTACGCCTACCACGAGATATAAGAACTGGGATTTGGGTTGCACTCCTACAACAAGATGAGCTGAACATGAAAGTTGTCTTATTTCTTTATTCTGTGTTAGAAGCTAAATTGTAGATGTTTATTCTATTGTCCCTGATATGTTATTTCTATTTGTTGCCCCTGAAGCATGTTCCCTTCCCTAACTTTAATTGTTTATATATGATGTGTCTCTGTTCTATTTTTTTATATATAAATTTGCACAGGTTTATCTGGAGTCTGGTCCTAGCCTCGTCACTACCTCATTGGGGTTAGGCCATACACTTGCCAGCACATGGGGTCGGTTGTGCTGATGCTACACTCTGTGCTCTTTTGCACAGATCCAGGTGTCGGAGCAGCTTACGGTGCGCAGCAGTAGCCAGGGAGCAGTCCTTCAGTCCACGAGATTCCCGAGGTAGTCCTGTAGACGTCCACATGCCCGACATCTCTTCTACCTTATTCTACCCTATTTTCCCTTGTACCGGGTGCTGGGTAGAGACTTGTATTGATGTTTTAGACGTTGTTCTTATTTTAATTCAGAATTCTGCTATCTTTTATTAATCGTCGTCTTTTAATTGCTTATTCATCAATTATTTAATGGTTTTAATGATGTATAAAAAGAGTTAGGATGATGTTTGCAAATGTTCTTGGCTTGCCTAGCTTCCACGAGTACGCAGCATCACGACTCCCGAGGGTGGGAACTTCGGGTCGTGACAAGTTGGTATCAGAGCACTAGGTTGCATAGGTCTCACAACTCACGGACATACTTGGTAGAGTCTGAGGAATCGGTACGGAGACGTCTGTATTTATCCCCCCCAGAGGCTACAAAGTTAGGAAAACTTTACATTTGTTCTTTCTTGTCGTGCGGTTTTGTTTCTCAAATACTGATTGCCTTTCTACTATGTTCTTTCGCAGATGGTAAGAACATGCGCTTCCTCTTCTACCGCTCAGTAGCCCGAGCCTCCAGCAGAAGCTCCCACTAGGGGCAGAGGGCGAGGGCGAGGGCGAGGTAGGGGCAGAGCTCGGCCCCGAGCAGCAGCCCCAGTGGCAGAGCCTCAAGTTGATTATGACGAGGAGATTCCAGCCCCAACAGCTCCGGTGGGCCCATCTCAGGTCCTAGAGGGGTTTATTGCCACCCCAGTTCTTCAGAATGCTCTGGTCAGATTGGTAAGCCTCATGGAGAGTGTCACTCGAGTAGGTTTGCTTCCAGTAGCACCAGCCACTACTCAGGCTGGAAGAGGGGTTCAGACTCCTGCTACACGTACTCCAGAGCAGGTAGCTCCCCAAATTCAGGTTCCAGTAGTTCAGCCAGCTGTGGCAGTTCAGCGGGTATAGTGGCTCAGACCGGCGATGGTGCGGCTATGTCCACCGATGCTTTGTGGAGATTGGACAGATTCACCAAGCTCTTCACTACCACATTCAGCGGTGCTTATTCAGAGGATCCCCAGGATTTCTTATATAGCTGCCACGAGGTTCTTCGGAACATGGCATTATTGAGACCAATGGGGTCGATTTTGCTACCTTTCACCTATCTGGATCTGCCAAGACTTGGTGGAGGGATTATTGCTTAGCCAGACCAGCAGGGTCGCCATCTTTGACTTGGGCACAATTTTCTGAGTTATTTATGGAGAATTTTCTCCCCGTTACTTAGAGAGAGGCTCTTCGCAAGCAGTTCGAGCGCCTCCATCAGGGTTCTATGACGGTCACTCAGTATGAGACCAGGTTCATTGATCTAGCTCGCCATGCTCTTATCATACTCCCCACCGAGAGAGAGAGAGGGTGAGGAGGTTTATTGATGGTTTGATTCAGCTGATTCATCTCCAGATGGCTACGGGGACCGGGAGTGAGATCACTTTTCATTAGGCAGCCAATGCAGCCCGCAGAGTTGAGATGGCTCTGTCACATGGAGGCGGTCACGAGTTGGATAAGAGGCCCCGTCATTCAGGAAAATTCAGTAGTACATCATCTGGAGGTAGAGATTCTTATGGTAGAGGCCATCCGCCTAGGCCCTTTCAATCATCTCTCCAGGTCACTCATGGTACTTCAGGTGGTCGTGGTTCTCAGCCGCATTATTCTGATCAGCAGCTTATCGGTGAACCACCACTTTAGAGTTTCTAGGGTCGCCATCCCCAGCAGCCGAGGGCTTGTTTCACTTATGGCGACACGAGGCACATTGCCAAGTATTGCCTTCGAGCTTCGAGCAGCTCTCAGCATCAGAGTTCTTGTGCTATGATTCAGACACCAGAGGTTCCACGGCCTGCCCAGCCAGCTAGAGGTGGTGGCAGGGGTGTTAGAGATGGAGGTAGAGGTCATAGAGGTGGAGCTCAGGCCGCTAGGGGTGGAGGCCAGTCTGTAGCAGGTCATCCTAGAGAGGCATTTTAGGGTGGTGGGGCCCAGCCCCGATGTTATGCTCTTCCAGCCAGGCCAGAGGCTGAGTCTTCAGATGCAATCATTATAGGTACTATTCTGGTTTATGATAGAAATGCTTCAGTGCTATTTGACCCTGGGTCTACGTATTCGTATATGTCATCTTATTTTGCACCGTATCTGGTCATGCCTAGTGATGCATTGAGTATTCCTGTTTATGTGTCTACGGTGGGTGATTCTATTGTGGTCGACCGATTTCATCGTTCCGATGTTTTAGTGTTTGGGGGTCTAGAGACCCGTGTTGATATGTTGCTTTTAGACATGGTAAACTTCGATGTCATATTAGGGATGGATTGGTTGTCCCCGTGTCATGCTATCTTGGATTTCCATGCCAAGAGTGTGACCTTAGCTTTACCAGATTTGCCCCGTATGGAGTGGAGAGGGACCCAAGGTCATTCCACTAGCAATGTTATCTCGTATGTGAAGTCTCGACGTATGGTCGAGAAGGGGTGTTTGGCTTATTTGGCGTATGTTCGCGATTCCAGCGCAGAGGTCCCTTCAATTGATTCTGTTCCCATTGTTCGGGAGTTCCCTAGGATTTTTCCTTCAAACCTGCCAGGTATGCCGCTTGAAAGGGATATTGACTTTTGTATTGATCTGGCTCAGGACACTCAGCCCATTTCTATCCTGTCGTATCGCGTAGCCCCGCCAGAGTTGAAAGAGTTAAAGGATCAGTTGCAGGATTTGCTTGAGAAGGGTTGCATTAGACCCAGGATTTTGCCTTGGGATGCGCCGGTGTTATTTGTGAAGAAAAAGGATGGTTCGATGAGGATGTGCATTGATTACCGGCAATTGAATAAAGTTACAATCAAGAATAAGTATCCACTACCGAGGATTGACGATTTGTTCGACCAGCTTCAGGGTGCCAACATGTTTTCAAAGATAGACTTGAGATCTGGCTACCATCAGTTGAGGATTAGGTCATTCGATGTCCCTATGACAACATTCCGCACTCGGTACAGGCATTATGAGTTCCCAGTCATGTCATTTAGGTTGACACAATGCCCCAGCAGCGTTTATGGATTTGATGAACCGGGTGTTCAAAACTTATTTGCACTTGTTCATGATAGTCTTTATAGATGATATTTTGATATACTCTCGTAGTCAGAAGGAGCACGAACAGCACCTTAGAGTGGTTCTTCAGACTCTGAAGGATAGTTAGTTATATGCTAAGCTCTCGAAGTGTGAGTTATGGTTAAGTTCAGTTGCATTTCTGAGTCACGTTGTATCAGCAGAGGGTATTCAGGTGGACCCGAAGAAGATTGAGGCAGTCAAGAACTGGCCTCGACCAGCTTCAGCTACAGAGATTTGGAGTTTCTTAGGGTTGGCAGGCTACTATCGTCGGTTCGTAGAGGGGTTTTCATCCATTGCAGTTCCGATGACCAGGTTGACCCAGAAGGGTGCCCAGTTCAGATGGTCACACGAGTGTGAGGCGAGCTTTTAGAAGCTCAATATAGCTCTGACTACGGCACCGGTATTGGTTTTGCCCACAGGTTTAGGGCCTTATACAGTCTATTGTGATGTTTCTCGTATTGGGCTTGGTGTAGTATTGATATAGGACGGGAGAGTCATTGCCTATGCTTCGAGGCAGTTAAATATCCATGAGAAGAATTATCCGGTTCAGAATTTAGAGTTGGCAGCCATCGTTCCTACAATGAAGATTTGGAGGCATTATCTATATGGTGTGACGTGTGAGGTATACACTGATCACAAGAGTCTTCAGTATCTGTTCAAGCAAAAGGAGTTGAATTTGAGGCAGAGGAGGTGGTTGGAATTGTTAAAAGATTATGATGTTACTATCTTGTATCACCCGGGGAAGGCCAATGTGGTGGCCGATGCATTGAGTAGGAAGTCTACCAGCATGAGCAATCTTGCTTATATTTTGGTCAGCCAGAGACCGCTTGCTTTGGATGTTCAGGCCTTGGCCAATCGATCTGTGAGGTTGGATATTTCTGAGCCTGGCCGAGTATTAGCTTGCACGATCGCTCGTTCTTCATTATTGGAGCGTATCCGTGATCGGCAATTTGACGATCCCCATTTGTGTGTCCTGAGAGACAGGGTGCAACGTGGAGGTGCCAAGCAGGTGACCTTAGATGATGATGGCATTTTGAGATTGCGGGGATGAGTTTATGTGCCCAATGTTGATGGGATTCGAGAGTTGATCTAAGCGGAGGCCTATAGTTCCCGGTATTCTATTCACCCGGGCGTCGCGAAGATGTATCAGGATCTGAGGCAGCATAATTGGTGGCTTAGAATGAAGAAAGATATTGTGGCATATGTGGATCGATGTTTGAACTGTCAGTAGGTTAAGTATGAGCATCAGAGGCCTGGTGGATTATTTCAGAGGATTGAGCTTCCCGAGTGGAAGTGGGAGGGGATTAACATAGATTTCGTTACTGGACTTCCGTTGACTCGGAAGAAGTTCGATGCAGTCTGGGTCATTATTGATAGGCTGACCAAGTCAGTGCATTTTGTTCCTATTTCAGCAACCTATTCATCCGAGAGGTTAGCTGAGATCTATAGCCGGGAGATTGTTCGTCTTCATAGTGTGCCAGTATCTATCATTTCGGACCGGGGTACGCAGTTTACCTCGTGCTTTTGGAGAGGAGTTCAGTGAAAGTTGCGCACCCAGGTTGAGCTGACTACAGCATTCCATCCCAGACGGACGGTCAGACGGAGGGGACTATTCAGATTCTAGAGGATATGCTCCGAACCTGTGTCATTGATTTTGGAGGCTCGTGGGACCAGTTTTTTGCCCTTAGCGGAGTTTGCCTACAACAACAACTACCAGTCCAGCATTCAGATGGCTCCTTATGAGGCGTTATATGGTAGGCGATGTCGATCTCCAGTTGGATGGTTTGATCCGGGAGAGTCTCGGTTATTGGGTACGGATCTGGTTCAGGAGGCCTTGGATAAGGTCCGAATTATTTAGGATAGGCTTCGTAAAGCTCAGTACAGGCAGAAGAGTTATGTAGACCGCAAGGTTTGAGATGTGACTTTTATGGTTGGTGAGCGGGTATTGCTTCGAGTGTCGCCTATGAAGGGCATGATGAGATTCAGGAAGAAAGGCAAGCTTAGCCCTAGGTTCATTGGTCCATTTGAGATTCTTGATCGTGTGGGAAAGGTGGCTTATAGACTTGCCTTGCCGCCTAGCTTGTCAGTCGTGCATCCAGTGTTTCATGTGTCCATGCTTCGGAAGTATCACGTCGATCTATCCCACGTGTTAGATTTCAGAACTGTCCAGTTGGACAAGGATCTGTCTTATGAGGAGGAGCCGATGGCTATTCTAGACAAGCAGGTTCGATAGTTGAGGTCGAAGAGTTTTCCTTCAGTACGTGTTCAGTGGAGAGGTCAGCCTCCTGAGGTATCGACATAGGAGTCCGAGTCTGATATGTGGAGTTGTTATCCTCATCTATTTCCCGACTCAGGTACTTCTTCCTTTTGTCCGTTCGAGGACGAATGTTTGTTTAGAGGTGGAGAATATAACCTATTTTCTTTCTCATTCCGTGCTTTCGAGGCCTTAAAAACCTCATTTTTAGTTGCCTCGATTTGTGTGCGCAGTCCGGGCGCGTAGCCGAAAAGCTTAAATATGAAATTCTGTGAGAATGCTAAATTTTGGTGTTAAAATGAATAACTTTGACTTCGATCAAAATTTTGGGTAGACGGACCCGAACTCGTGATTTGAGGTCCCGGAAGGTCCGTAGAAAAATACGGGACTCGGGCGTATGTTTGGAGTCGAAATCCGAGGTCCCGAGCCCGATAAATGAATTTTTAAAAGAAATTATTTTTCTAAAATTGTTAAGGAAATTTGAAATGAAAATTGATTAGAACGTGTTGGTATCGGTCCCGTACATTAGTTCCGGCGCCCGGTACAAGTCTAATATGTGTTTTAAGATATTTTTGTGAAGTTTGGTTGAAATCGGACGTCGTTTGACGTGTTTCGGACCTAAAACTCTAAATTTAAAAGTTTATGAAGTTTGAAGAAAAACTAGTGATTTTGAGGGTTGATTCCTTATTGTTGATGTTATTTTGGGGATTTGGTCGCACGGTTAAGTTCGTAGGATATTTTTGAGTTAGTGTGTGCATTTGGTTGGGAGTCCCGAGGGCTCGGGAGTGTTTCATAGGTGTTCCTGGGTGGTTTTGGCCTTAGGAATGTTGCAGAAATAGCTGTTGTTATTGCCCAGTTATTCCTTCTATGCGATCGCATAAGAAGGGTTGCGATCGCATAGAGCAAACCTTGGGGGTCCAGAAATCCTTCTATGCGATCGCATTATACTCTCCGTGATCGCATTGCATAAAAACTAGCCTTCATCTCATTTTTCTATGCGATCGCAACCTTACGTCCGCGATCGCAGTGCGCAACAAACCTTACCCTATGTGATCGCTATCCCTTTTCTGCGATCGCATAGAACAATTTTTGCCCAATTATTTAAAATGTCCAAAACAGAACCATTTCGGGAGTTATCAAATTTTTCATAAAACCTCTCTTCTCCAAAGCTTCTAGGAGACTTTTAGAGCATCTCTTCACCAAAATTTCTTATGTAAGTATTATTTAACTCATTTTCTTCATTTTCCATCAACATCTATTGAAATTCTAGGCCTAAAACATGTAATTTAGGGTAAAAATTGGGGGAATTGGGTAGAGTTAGGGCTTTTTGGTTTTTCTTGATTTAGACCTCGTTTTGGGGTCGAATTTGAAAACAAATTATATATTCGGGCTCTTGGGGGAAGAGGTGATATGAATTTGGTCTGAACCTCATGTTTTAACCAAGCGGGCCCGGGTCGATTTTTGGAACTTTGTGAAGAAAGATTGGAAATCTATATTTAGGCATTGGGTTTGATTTTTTTAGCATATATTGATACTATGGAATCATTATTGTATAGATTTGATTGAGTTGGAGCCAAATTCGAGAGGGAAAGCGGTTGTTGCGGATTGATTTGGCTGTGGAAGTTTGAGGTAAGTGTTCAGTCTAACCTTAGCTTGAGGAATTAGGAGTTGAGTCATATTTGCTACTTGTTTTGTATTATGGATGACGTATAGGCATGGTGATGAGTATCTATACGTTGGTGTCGATCATGACCGTGAGTCCTAAATTGCTAAATAGTTGTATTCTTAATTGATCCTATGAGAACTTTGATTGATGATCTTTGATGTTGAGCAAGTAATCAGTTATTTCCATGGGTTTTGGTTTTGACTGAGTAGTGGTGTTAATTGTGTTAAGTAGAAATTGAATAAGATTGCTTATAGCTGAATCTCCCTTGTCGGGATAGTTGATTTGACATTCTTGATCCCTTGCAGGGAAATCATTTTGTTCTCTTGGACGCTTGCCGGGTAAACCATTATATTGTCTTGTTCCCTTGCCGGGATTTTCCTTGTAATATTGTGTTGTATAGTTGAATAAGATTGGTTATAGATGAATCTCCCTTGTCGGGATAGTTGATTTGACATTCTTGATCCCTTGCAGGGAAATCATTATGTTCTCTTGGACGCTTGCCGGGTAAATCATTATATTATCTTGTTCCCTTGTCGGGATTCTCCTTGTAATATTGTGTTGTATCGAAATGGGAACGGGTGGTACGCCTACCACAAGATTTATGAAATGGGAGCGGGTGGTACACCTACCACAAGATTGATGAAATGGGAGCGGGTGGTACGCCTACCCAAGATTGATGAAATAGGAGCGGGTGGTATGCCTACCATATGATATTTATGAAATAGGAGCAGGTTATACGCCTACCATGAGATATAAGAACTAGGATTCGGGTTGCATGCCTGCAACGAGATGAGCTGAACATGAAAGTTGTCTTATTTCTTTATTCTGTGTTAGAAGCTAAATTGTAGATGTTTATTCTATTGTCCCTGGTATGTTATTTCTACCTGTTGCCCCCGAAGCATGTTCCCTTCCCCAGCTTTAATTATTTATCTCTGTTGTTTCTCTATTGTATTTGTGTATATATATATCTCCACAGGTTTATCTGGAGTCTGGTCCTAGCCTCGTCACTACCTTACGGGGGTTAGGCCAGACACTTGCCAGCATATGGGGTCGGTTGTGCTGATGCTACACTATGTGCTCTTTTGCATAGATCCATGTGTTGGAGTAGCTTACGGTGCGCTACAGTAGCCAAGGAGCAGTCCTTCAGTCCACGAGATTCCCGAGGTAGTCCTGCAGACGTCCGCAGGCCCGGCATCTCTTATACCTTATCCTGCCATGTTTTCCCTTGTATCGAGACAGAGTTTATTTACATTGTTTCAGACTTTTGTATTTAGTATTCCTAGATAGTCCGTAAAATATTGTGACACCAGGTGCTGAGTAGAGACTTGTATTGATGTTTTAGACGTTGTTCTTATTTTAATTCAGACTTCCGCTATCTTTTATTAATCGCCGTCTTTTAATTGCTTATTCATCAATTATTTAATGGTTTTAATGATGTATAAAAAGAGTTAGGATGATATTTGCAAATGTTCTTGGCTTTCCTAGCTTCCACGAGTAGGCGCCATCACGACTCCGGTCGTGACAATATACTTGTGATACATATTTGATACAAATATGATACATATGTGATACATAAATGATACATATATCATTTTTTCATGTTCATCTTCTACCTCGAATTTTCAATTCAAACCACTTCAAAACTCCACCAAATCATCCCAAAACTGATATTCAAACTCCTTATGATGTATCTAATCAATTCTAATAACACTCACTCAAAAGAAAGCAAAAATTTAATCTTTTTTGGCTACAAATAGCTACTTGGCTAATATTGGTAATATTTGACTAATATTAATAGAATATTTTGTGAATTGGCCATTTTTTATAATAAACTACTTATAAATGAATATTACTGGTAATTTTCCTTTAATATAGTGATACGGTACAAGTTTTTAGTCTTTGGTGACTTAAAAATTAAATATTCATAAAAGTAACTTTACTATGATAATATAAAATCTTTTTTACATGATCAATGCAATTTAACCATTTTCAACAGGTTATCCACCCTTTTATTCGTTTGGACAATATTTGAGTGAATTTGACAAAATAATTACCTAAAGCTAAAGTTAGAAAAAAAAGGTTTTTGATGGCATCTCCAATTTTTATTCCATTTTTGGTCCCCTCTCATTTTGGGACAACTTACTCCAATCATTCCCCCATTTTTTTTTTCAAGTTTTTTTATATTCTTCTCTCTCTTCTATATTATATTATTATCTTTTATTTTTTAATTTTAATTAAATAAATTCCATATTTTATTTTTATTAATTTGTAATTTCCATAATTAAAACAATTTCATAAATTTTTTTATAATATTTAAAATTTTATGGAATATATAATTATCTCAGAAGCACCACTAGGACGAAATTGTTTTACTTGACGTACACATCCGTTTAATTTTATATTCGCACCTTTTAATTTTAGCAACATCTAATATTTTATATTTACACCATTCATTCTTTGAGATAATTATATATTTTTTGTACAATTATAACTTATAATAAAATTAACTTATTACAAATACAGTATACTTATATAGTAGACGAGCCCAATTTCGATATGTTTTAGGAATGGATGCGAAAATGAAAAATATTTTTATTTAGAGATTAATGCGTGAATCGGAGTTCTTCAAAAGTTAATTTGTTTCCGATCGAGTTTACCTCCAGTCAACCGACATTTAGGTACAAAAGAAGACACGCATACAAGTTCAAACAATTCTAAGGATCGGAGGTGATAACTGATAGGGCAGTTAATAGTTAGAACATGTGATTGCTAAACCTCAATTATCAACAACAATAATAACAACAACGACCCCCATAAAATTCCACTCGTAGGGTTTGAGAAGGATAGTATTGTTTAACAAAAAATAGATTTTTAGTCAAAGCTATAATTTTAGAATAACACGGGTTACTGATAATAAAAAGAGAATATAAAGAAAGAATTTCGAGAGTAATATAATTAGAAAGCAAGTAAATCAGAGTATATTACAATAATATATTTTTTCTTTCAAGTGTTCAGCATTCTCCTTTTTATAGTAATTTTGGAGATACGTGCCTTACCTTTGTCATAATAAGGCTATTATGAGCAATTAATGTCATTAAATGAAACGTCACACAAATAGTACATTAAATAAATATTCTCTAACATTTTTAGTATTTAATACGCATTAAATATTGTATTTGGTCTTTCATAGGCTATCAGATTCATTCCCTTAATTCCTCTTGATCTTTGAGCTTTAAATGTCTTCAATAGGTACGGGCTCTGTATTACTTGAGTAATTGCCCGTGCCTCTTCTGCTACCTTTGCTTGCATCCGTTGTTGCTCGTGTCCCTTGACTAACTTTAATTCTTTGACTGATCTATGTGTCATGACACGACACCTTTAATATGTAAACTCGATTTTTCCCAATACAGATAGTCCCCCCACTTTCCATTTATTCATCAGTTGAATATTTGGGAAGTGGATTCTTATTAAAAGGAATTTCTATCACTATTAATGCTATGACAAGATTGACGCTTCAATTGTCTCTTTCATTTAATGCTCCGTAGACGTGTCATTCCCTCATGGACTCTCCAGTTTTGCAGCCCTCTTCAAGGCTTTTTTATGGCTACACTGTTCACGAAGTTTCAGTTACCTTTATTATAGGCTTACCATCATTATGTTTTTCCCTTTGATGGTTGTTCTTTAATATAAATATAACTTCCTTTCTTGTTTTCTTTCACATAAAGTTTTATTGAGCACTTTATTCTTCCCAATACTGGTCACTTCTTCTTCACATCGATCTTCTTCATCATGTCTTCTTCAAACCCTAACCCTAGTAAAGCTCATATTTTATATAACTTCCCCAATGCCCCTGTTAGACATAGAAGGGGTAGGGGTGGTAGACTTCGCAGTTTAGGGTCTACCCATGGTGGTAGTTCTGGTTCTTCTGTGTCCTCTTCTAGTTTTGGCCCTTCTTCTAGAACTAAAGGCTCTTTTACTCAAAGGTCTTCTTCTAAGGGTAAAGAGACCTCTGAAACTTTACAGGAGCCTTTGGTAGAAGAGATAGTCCCTACCGACTTATCTTTCCACCAAGATAGACAATCACTTCAAAGCCAAGTTGCTGGTTTAGATCGTACCGATGCTTACCCTACTTTGATTACAGAAGTTTTAGCTCCCATAGTACGCAAAGATTGTCATTGGACTAGTGATTTTCCCATTGTCATTCCTAATCCAAATCAGAGAATTACTTGCTATAGAACTGGACTTTCTTTCATTTATACTTACCCTTTTACTTTAGGGTTTAAACCAATTATTGATCCAGTGATTCTAGATTTCTACCATTTCTTCAAAGTTTGTTTAGCACAGATTGTTCCTCTTGTTTGGAGGGTTGTGGCTTGTTTAAGACATTTGTCTAACAAGGCAGGTGTTGATTTTTCTTTTACCCACCTTTATTCATTTCTACTCCCCTAGGCTTTTTCGCAACGGCGTCTTCACCTTAGTAGCGAGGAGTAAAAGGGTTTTGATAAGCCCAGAAGATGATAAGGATCGTGGATGGTACGCCCGATTTATTGTTGTCCTCACAGTTGGTTTAGTAGGTAAAGAAAATACTCTCTTCCCTGAGAAGTGGAACTTTGCACGTAAGTCTTCTACCTCTCTCGTACCTCTGTCCTTCAAATTTAACATCTTCTCTAATTTTACTTTCTTCTCCTTTGTAGCAACCATGGGAGTTGTGGATACCATCCTCAATTTCCGTGGTTGGGTAGATAAGTTGTTTAAGACCGCGCCTATGGAGGCTAGGTCTTGGAAATCTATTTCCAATCAGCACGGTTGGAAAGTGAAAACTCATGGTAAGAATTTTTTATTTATTTTCCCATATGTAAAATCTTCCTTTTATTGCCTTAGTTGACATCCCTCTTTTTGTCAGGATTTGTAATTCGAGGCATTTTTGCTGAAGCAGTTGCGGCCTCTCGAGCCACTTCAGGAACTCAAATTACTTTAGGAAGAGCTCGGGACATACTTGTGAAGAGAAAAACCTTTGAAAATGACTCCGAGGAGGAAGATGAAGATGAAGGCGGTTCTTTAATAACGAGGCCAAGAGATAGGAGATGTATTATATCTGATGACGAAGCTGAGATTTCGCCTCCTCATACCTCTCCTACCGAGCCTGTTCATCTTGTCTCTGATGACTATGTTACCCCTCAGGACACTCGTGAGTCCATCCAACAACCTTTTGTTAGGGGTTTTGAAAGTGGCGATTTAGGTCCTGTTTTAGATGAGCTTCCCCTTTCTTCCTTTTCAACTCCAGTGTCTTCAATTCCTCCTCTTCCTCTGCCTTTAGTTTCTTCCTTACCTGCTACACCTGCTTTTATTACTTCACCTACTCCATCTGCTTCTATTCCCTCTCTTGCTGTTTTCACTTCTTTTACCGCTCCTCCTTCAGTAGTTCCCCTTCTATTGTTCATCATACAGAAGTGGGTTCTACGAGCAGAAGTGCTGCCATGAGGAGCGTGACTATTGAAGTTCCCGCTAACAATAGTCTTTTGAGGAAGTCTGGTCAGGCAGACGTTTGGATTGAGCCTTTGATTGGCTCAATTGAGAAAGAAAAAATGAATAGCCATAGTTTCCTGACTCTGATGAATGACATAGTTCACGCCACTTTGAAGGTATTTTCCTCCTTTATTTGTTTTTACAAAAATTTCTTTTTTCCCTTGAATTCTTACTTTCCTCCTTTATTATTTTTAGGCCAATCTCATTGGTACAAAATTAATGGGTAGAATTTCTCTACTAGAGAAGGCGGCCCGTGACTCTGAAAAGACTATTCTTGAGTTCGAGAAAGTGGCTCGTGAATCTCAATTAGAAGCAGCTAACTGGAAAGGGCAGTTTGATAGTGCACAAATTGCTATAGAAGATTTGCAAGAAAATAGGAGTAACCTGGAGCAGCGGGTGCGAGCATTGACTTTGGAGTTGGCAGTGGTCAAAGCTTTGTCAAGCCAAGCAGAGAAGGACAAAGAACGTCTTGAATGCTCTTTCTTGGAGCAATTGTCCAAGTGCAGAAATTAGAGAGCTAAGAGCACTTCTAAACCAAAAAGAAGTTTATGCAGGAGATTTGGTGCAGAGTCTGACTCAGACACAAGAAAATTTGAGAATCTCCTCTGACAAGGTACGTGCCTTAGAAAGCTCCCATGCCTCTCTCCAAGCCTCTTACGATTCAACCTTGGCTGAAAATGAAGAACTTAAGAATGAACTTGCTGTTTGGGAAAGAGACTATGAGCTTCTCGAAGATAAACTAGCCGTTGAAGTAAGTTGGGCTTTTCTGAACTCTCGCCGTGATGCCCTAGTTGAAGTTGGTCAGGAGAACTTCAACTTAGAGTCAGAATTAGCCAAGGTTATGGAGACGATTGAAAAGGCTCAACAACCACTGGACTTCCCTTCTCCTTCAATTGAAGCTCCCGAGGCTGAAGATCTCGTGGTTCAAGCTCCCGAAGCTGAAGCTCTCATGGTTTAAGCTCCCGAAGCTAAGGTTCCTGTTAATGTTGAAATTAGTGAAGGTGTCTCGACTCTTCCTAACCCCATAGAACCTATTGTTGCAAGCCAAGCCGAAGCCGTGCCTGTGAATGCTCCTATTGAAAGTGGAATCGTTACTCCTGATGTTCCTACCTCTCAGTGACCAGTTTTTAGTGACCAGTTGTTTTTAGTGGCCAGTTTGAACTTGTTTTCATTTTTTTTTTTGGAAGATGGTGATCAAACCCTTAGTTTCTTTTAAGGGTTATTTTAGAAGTACAAGTCCCCAGTTCTTTGTTATGGGGCATTTTGTATAAAACAATTTGACGACTAAGTTTATACTTAGTCTTTAGTTTTAAATATATTAAGAAGTTTTTGTCGTTATCATTAAACTTCCATTTGTTCTATTCTTGCCTTTTTTTCAAGGACTTAGAGAATAGTTTGTATTTTTATCCTTTGAAAATGCTTTCTGTTAACCTCATGATTAAATAACATGAGTTTTATAAAAGAGTTCCCTTATATATTTCGACACTTAATGAAGAAGACGTCTCAACTTCATAATGGTGTTATTATACGATGAAAGAAATAGGAACACACATGTTTATTTTGAAATAACTTTGACAAGTTTTTATTTCTGAACATTGACAAGTTTTGAATAATAATTTACATGTATTTGAATTACATCTATAGCTTTCTCGTAGCTATTTTTCTTGTAACAGATTTTTACAAAAGAAGAACAATAGAAACAGGGTTTTTCCTTATAACCTGTTTTAATACATAGTCTATATCCTAATTGTTTTTAGTTTTTAGGGTACATTGGATCCCTTTAGCTCTGAAACATTAGGAAGAGTTTGATAAGTGACTCCATTGTTCTCATGGGAAAGAACACTATGATGAATGTCATGTCTTCATAGCTTTTACTCCGCACTTGTTTCTTCTAGGCTTAAATTTCCACAATTCTTTTTGCCTTATTTGTACACGTGCATGTGTGTATTATATAGTCCCCCAAGTGTTTGAGATTTGAAGTATGAAATCTTGAGCACTTGTTAGTTTCTTTCACCTGGTCCTTTTCCTGAAAAGGAAAAACATACGAGACTCGGGGGTACGATTATAGATGAAGACTGCTTAACCCGCTTGTATTTCTATCAGAATAGTTGTAACCCTGGGCCAGGAATTTTAGTGTATTCCATTTTGCCATACAAGTCGTGACTCATCATTTAGTACGGGTTAGCATTTTGCCTAGCAATCTAAAATCGTTAGTAAAACCTTAACAATTCAAAAAAAAAAAATTTAACATGGCGATACCTGACCGTGGGTATTCCTTTAGAAGTAGTATCTCTTCAAATGAGCAGCATTCCAGTGTGAAGGTAGAATTTTCTCGTCCATTGTCTCCAACTCATATGCTCCTTTTCCTGCAATATCACGAACTCTGTAGGGCCCTTCCCATGTTGAACTTAATTTTTCTGAATTGGGAGCCTTTGTAGATTGAAAAACCTTTTTAAGCACGAAGTCCCTGATTTTGAAGAATCTGAGGTGTGCTTTTCTGTTGTAATATCGTTCTATAACTTATTTTTGTGCTGCCATTCTTATTAGCGCAGCTACTCTTCTTCCCTCGAGTAAATCAAGATTGACCCGCATCTCTTCATTATTAGATTCCTCCATTGCCTGTACGAACCATGTGCTTGGTACTCCTATCTCAACTGGAATCAAAGCCTCAGCTCCATAAACTAATGAAAATGGCGTTTCTCCTGTGCTTGTTTTTGTAGTTGTACGATAAGCCAACAAAACCCCGGGTAATACCCGTGAGCACGTAATTTTTGCCCTACATGAATTACTCCCATAATTTCAAAACAAAATATTTCCTTTATTATTTAAAAAATTTGTGGATTTTTGTGGCATTTTTCTGTTCTTGTTTTTTTTGCATTTATCTGTACACGTTTATTTTGTTTAATTCATGAAAAATATAAAAATATGTTGCATTTCCATTTAGGATTTAATTATGCATTTTAGGATTAATCAGAAAATTAATTGTTTTATAAAAAGGGGGGAAAATCACAAAAATGATTTATTTTGGCAGTGTTTAATCTGTAGCTTTAAATTTTGTTAGTTTTCCTTAATTTGGTATTTGACTAGTTTGTGATAATTAGAAGAGTTAATTAATTTGATTTGGTAGATTAATTTGGTTTTTAGAATTAATTTAGGGTTTTTAGTTTAATTTGAAAAAGAAAAGAAAAGAAATTAAAAAGAAAAGAGCCTTCTTAATAAAAGACCCAAATTGGGCCTTTCTAATTAAACACCCCCAGCCCAAACGAACCAACAGACTAGGCCCAATTACTTCCCACCCGGTCTGCTTCCCCACTAAGCCCAAACGACGTTGTTTCCCCGAGTTTAATCTCGAACGTTGATCTCAGATGATCAAACGGTCCGAAACTAACCCTTCACTTAATATATAATGTCCGAAATTCCCTCCCCCCTCACCTCTCTCCTTCACCCCTTTAGAGACCCTTACTGTCCCAGTCGCCTACCGCCCTAGACCGCCGCCGAAAATTGCCTTACGGTGGCGGCCGACCACCAAACACCCCCAATTTTACACCATGGACTCCCACCGCCCTCCCCATTCCAAATCCATAGTTAGTTTCCCTCGAATCCCACCCAATCTCATCAAATAGTCGAAACCCTAATCGCCGCCTTGGTTTCTCCAGTGGCAGCACCTATCCCAAATACCACCAGATTAATACCCTAAACCCCCATTTCCTTCCTCATTCCAAATACCCACCTCACATCCCTCGAATCATCTTCCAACCTCTCGAATCTGACTCGAAGGACAAACCCTAATTCCAAAATCTCAAACCGTGAGGGGGTCTAAGATTGGAGGTCGAAGTTGGCTCCAGTCGTATGTTTTCATTTGAAAACACATGATTGTGGCCCATTTCGGCCAATAATCGAAGGTCGAGTTGTGAATTCAAGACTTGTTCGGGTTACCTCCTTAGGTATTTTACTTTTACCTTCTTTCATTTTCTTTTATTTTTGTTTTATCAATTGTCACTTGTTTGCCTCATCTAGCCTGGATTATTTGTTTTCAAAATATTTCTGCTTCGTCTTTTCTTTGTTATTTTCTTCAATCGCTTTTGTTGGAATGATAAAATGAAAGAATAACTAGTCCTATTTGATTCCCATGTTTTAGGTAATTTCCCTTTCTTCATTTTCCTTTCTTTCTTGATTCTTGCATTTTCAGTGTTCGAATTAATTTTAGTTTAATTAAAATCAATGGTTCTAGCTATTCTGTGGTGTGATTAGGATTAGTACTTTATTTGATTTTATTTTTGCTTAAGTTTGGTTTTGTTTGGAATTATTTAGGTTAGTCAGTAATTTGATGAATCAGTTTGGGGCTTTAGTATATGGGCCCAGGGTGGGGGTTTGGATTTTGGGTCAATTCCGACCCCTCTTGGGTAAGAACTAGGATGTGAAGGGTAGTTTAGGTATTTGGGGGCAGGAAATTTTTGGTAACTGGAATTGGAGACCACTAGAAGCACCTAGAAGGGGTCCTAATTAGAATTTTAGAATTATAGTGGGGTGACTTGGGTAGCAAGTCAGTAAATAAGAGATTTTTAAGCTAAAAAATAGGAATTTAAAAGGGACTAAGGGTGCAAAGTTAAACCAGTAGGGCTGCCTGCCCTATAGTTGAGCCTATATAAGGTAGCATTCTTGCCTTTCAAGGCAAGAGATAGAGAGCTGAAAAAATCAGAAGTCATGAACATTCTAAAAAATCGGAGAGGTAGAAAATTCTGAAAACCTGAGTGAGAAAGATTTCAGAAAACAGGGCAGCTAGAAGTTTCACTATTCCATTGATTTTTCTTCTTTGATTTCTAAGCTTTCATAATCTGCTGAAGCAATCGTTGGTCTATTAGAATGTTTGAGGCAGACTGAATTTGGTTTTAAGCTGGATTGAAGTAGGTTGCGTTATCATTTGATCGAGTTATTTTTTTGGGTTGTTGCACTTGCTGGTGTTCTTTTCGAATCTAACTCTTTCTGGGTGCTGGGCTCCATTGCTGTGTTGTTCAGCTGCTGACCCTTTGTTGTTTATTTCATTTTCCATATATTCATCACATCTCTTAAGTGTGTGGGTATGGATGAATTTGACTTGATCAAGCTGAGTTTGTAAAAACAGTCTTTGCTGGATGTTATTCATGTAGTTTTTTAGGCCACTGTTAGTCATAATGTAAATTGATTTATCTTATGAAAGTTTGAGTTGTTGTTATTGTTCCATTCTTCATGGATCTGAAGAGTTTCAGTAGCCATTTCACTGTGAATGATTTGTTATTAAATGCCATGTAGTAATCAGGTTACTCGTAGTGAAATAGGGAGCATTTTTTCAATATCAAGTTTATGTTCGAGATCTGCTCGATATTACTGATTAATCTTATGTGTAATGAAAGCTGTCGAACCTGCAATCGCTCTGCCATCTGGTACTTAATGGGGAATTGCTTTACAAAGCGAAAACAAAAAATGGAAATGAAGTGTATATGGTATTAGCTATCTGATCCTGGATGTATTAGGTTTGGAGTGTGGTTTGTTCTTCTTTCTTCAATGGCATATAAGAGGATGTTTGAGTTTGATGATAGAAGTTAGTCCCTGGCTTTCAATACATTGTCCTTGCATCTTTTAGTCCTCGCTTTGTGATAACTATTTGCTCGTTTGTTTTATAATATTTCACTGTTTGGCCATTAAATAAGAAGGAATCAACAACGAGTATGAATTAGTGTCAATTTGTGGTATGGCACTCTAAAGTTCATGAAAAATGGGTGTTTTGGATATTTGATGAGTGACGTTTTCTAGGATTTTCTCTTTAGCTTTTGATATTCCTTTAACATAAGCTAAGATTATCTTCTGTTAGTTGAATACTGAATGCCTTTGCATCAAATTAATTCATTGTGAAGGGGTTAATGAATACAAGTTTGTTCTCTTGGGGGGTCAAACTTGGGGCAGTGCCTAGTTCTCTATTCAGCTTGCTTGCATGTTTGAGTTTGGGCTCATTACGAGGCCCAGTTCCGGATTCTGCCTGGTTTTTCATTGGGCCAGCAATGGAAGTCAGATTTCGTCCCCGTGTGAGGACCAGTTGGCCAAGCCCGGAAATCTTTTGCGTTGCTTTCTGAGGTTGCCTTGTGCGCTGGCCCAAGCTTTTATGCAATGAATTGGCCCCCCCTCAAATAAGCCTTTAGTTAAGTTTTAAATAGAACCTTTATCCTAGTGTTAATTAATTAAGTCAAGTAATTTGGAGGTGAGCCATAGTAGATTTATGGCCCTCCGAGCTTTTAGTTTAAATATCCTTTAAAATAGAATCGAGGGGCGCCGTGCCAAATAAAATCACAAACGCGTGGCCCTCTTTAATCATGTCTTTAAAATGTTTAGAACTCGAGGCGTGCCGTTTAGCTAATTTTCATGGCCCTCGCAAAGTTAATAACGCGTTAGTTGCTTTAGGCGCGTGCTTTAATAATTTTACTTTCTTAAATTTGAATGCACATTTATGTGACCCAAATCCAAATCCCAACGAAGTTGAAATGTGTCAAAAACCATGGGTTCATTTATGTGACGTGGTTCGAGACATGTTTTAACGACGTTGCAATTCTTATTAAAAATTATTATAAAAGCGGCTAAAAGTTAAAATTTGCACATAGGTTCATAATTGTTAAAATCAGATAATAATGCCATTTATAATAGTCGAGCGACCGTGCTAGAACCACGGAACTTGGAAATGCCTAACACCTTCTCCTGGATTAACAAAATTCCTTACTCGGATTTCTGGTTCGCGGACTGTTAAACAGAGTCAACTTTTCCTCGATTCGGGATTAAACCGGTGACTTGGGACACCATAAATCTCCCAAGTGGCAACTCTGAATCTCTTAATAAATATAATCCCGTTTCGATTGTCCTTTAATTGGAAAAACTCCTTTATATCCCTTACGGGGTGTAGGTAAAAAAGAGGTATGACAATACCCCAGGCCAGTTACCTTTTGATTCCTGTAATCGCTTTTTCAAATTGCTGATAATGACCTTATTTGTCGATTCCGCTTGTCGGTTACCTACGGTATGATAAGGTGTGGACGTGATCCTTTTGATTTGCCAACTTTAAAAAAATTCTATGATCTGAGCTCCTATAAACTGTGGGTCATTATCACATACGATCTCTTTTGGTACTCCAAATCGGCATATTATGTTCTGCCAAATGAAGTCCTTAACTTCTTTCTCTCGTACCTGTTTAAATGCTCCTGCCTCTACCCATTTAGTGAAATAATCAGTGAGTACGAGCATAAACTTTACCTGTCCTTTAGCTTGTGGTAATGGACCCACGATATTCATTCCCCATTTCATGAATGACCATGGTGCTATGACTGGATGCAATAACTCTGCTGGTCTATGCATGTTGTTACCCTACCTTTGACATTTATCACATTTAGCCACGAAACGTTCTGCTTCTTCTTCCATTTTAGGCCAATAATTTAATCAAGGTTCTTACTAGTGACCTTCCTCCTACGCGATTTCCACAATGTCCCTCGTGTATTTATCTCATTACGTATTCTGTTTGAGAAGGTCTGAGACATCTTGCTAAGGGACCACCGAACATTTTACGGTAAAGATTCCCTTGTTTTAGATAGTACCGAGCAACTTTTTTTCGAAGTGCATGTGCTTTTCTCTTATCCTCAGGGATGATACCATACTGCAAAAATGCAACAATTTCATTCCTCCAATCCCAGGTTAAGTTATTAAAATTTACCTCATTCTTTTTAGGTTCAACGACGGAGTGAAATAAATGTATAACTGAAGCATTTGCATCGTTTGCCACGTCAGCTGCAGATGCAAGATTGGCTAAAGCATCTGCTTCAACATTTTCGCCTCTTGGTAATTGTACAACTTTCCAAGTCTGAAATTGCTTTATCAATTCTCGTACTTTTTTTAAGTACTGTTGCATCCTTGCGTCCCCAGCTGTGTAAGTCCCCATCATTTTATTAACCACGAGCTGCGAATCACTTTTGATTATAGTCTGGGTTATGCCGAGTTCTCGTGCCAATTCCAATCCTGCGATCATAGCTTTATACTCTGCTTCATTGTTAGTTATAGAATGACATTTAATAGCTTGTCTAATGGTTTCACCCATTGGAGGTACCAGAACAATTCCTAGACCTGCACCTTTTACATTGGACAAACCATCAGTAAATAAAATCCAAGTCCCTGGGTTTGCACCATTGACAACTTCTAACTCTTTTTCCGCTTCTAATTGCATCCCTTGGCTAAAATCAGCCACGAAATCAGCTAATACTTGAGATCTTATAGCAGTTCTAGGTTGTTAAGTGATTTCATATTCACTTAATTTAATAGCCCATTTAGCTAACCTCCCTGATAATTCATGCTTATGCAATATATTACGTAATGGGTAAGCAGTTACTACAGCAATGGGATGACAGTGAAAATATGGTCTTAACTTTCTAGATGCCATGATTAAAGTAAGTTCTAGTTTTTCCAATTGCGGATACCGTGTCTCTGCATCTAGAAAAGATTTACTAACATAATAGATAGGGGATTGTTTACCTTGGTCCTCTTGGACTAAAACAACACTTACAGCAACTTCTGAAACAGCAAGATAAATAAGCAACCTTTCCCCTAACTTTGGCTTTGCAAGTAATGGTGGATTTGATAAATATGTTTTCAAATTCCTAAGTGCTTGTTGGCATTCTTCATTCCACTCAAAATGATCTTGCTTATTAAGAGCTGAGAAAAATTTGAAACACTTCTCTGATGATTTGAAAATGAATCTTCCCAAGGCTGCAATTCTCCCCGTTAGTCTTTGGACTTCTTCTTTACTTGTCAGCATATCAGGGATTTCCTCTATTGCTAATTTGCGCGGGATTCACTTCAATTCCTCGATTAGAAACAAGAAAACCCAAAAACTTACCCGATGCAACTCTAAACGCGCATTTTTCGGGGTTCAATTTTATGTTAAATTTCCGAAGAATTTGAAATGTATCAGATAAATGAGATATATGATCCTTAGAATGTTGATTTTTCACGAGCATATCATCTATATACACCTCTATGGTTTTTCCCAAATAATCTTGGAACATTTTGGTGACCAACCTTTGATAGGTTGCTCCAGCATTCTTGAGACCAAATGGCATTACTGTTATAATAGTAATGTCCCCCTGTCTGTTATGAAAGAAGTTTTCTCCTCATCTTCAGGGTCCATTTTGATTTGATTATAACCTGAATATGCATCTAAAAAACATAATAGCTCATGCCCTGCAGTAGCATCAATTAATTGATCTATATGTGGTAGAGGAAAAGAATCTTTCGGATAGGCTTTATTAAGGTCTGTATAATCTACGCAGACTTGCCACTTACCGTTCTTTTTAGGCACCACAAGTGTATTAGCTAACCAATTAGGATACTTTACCTCGCGGATAGACCCTATTTTTAATAGTTTTGTACCTCATCTTGAATCACCTGATTCTTGAAAGCTCCTTGCTTTCTCTTCTTTTTTTGACCAGTGTGTACGATGGGTCTTCATTTAACTTGTGAGTCATTACCTCCGGTGGTATTCCTGTCATATCAGCATGGGACCAAGCAAAACAGTCCACGTTAGCTTTTAAAAATTCAATTATCATACCTTTCATATCTGGGTTCAGATTTGCTCCCACATAAACCTTCTGCTCGGGCCATCGTTCAAATAATATCACAGCTTCCAATTCTTCAATTGTTGTTTTGATGTTTTCATTTTCTTCTGGTTCTTGAATTGTGTTAGGCCTTGAGTCCATATCTATCCGTCCCTGTTCAGTTGAGGTTTGAACTGTGATATCCTCAACTGCTTTTTGTGATTGCTATTTCTCTTCATCTATCAAGCTCTCATCTGTCACAGAATTGATATTCCTGGCTGTATGCTGATCTCCACGAATTTGACAAATTCCCCAAAGTGATGGGAATTTAATAACTTGATGTAGAGTTGACGGGACGACATCCATTTCGTGGATCCACGATCTCCCCAGGATCATGTTATAAGCCATCTCCATGTCTACTACTTGAAATGTAGTTTCTTTAACAACACCCTCTGCAAAAGTTGTTACTATTACCTCTCCTTTTGTTACTACACTGGAATTATCAAATCCAGACAAGGTATGCGCCTTTGGTATCATTTTATCTTCAGCTTGCATTTCCCGTAATACCCTCAGTAGGATAATATTCACAAAAATTCCTGGATCAATCAAAACTCCACTACTACAAAAAGGGTCTTTGGCGGTAATTATTTAGCGGCAATTAGGTAATTGCCACTAATGAATTATTTAAGCTGAAATATTATTGGCACATGACCATTAGCCACTAAAAGATATATTTTTAATGACAATAAAAAACAATTGCCACTAAAAATCTCTAATTGAATTATATTTTTTATTATTTTAACTTTCCCTACGTACAATCTTTCCCTCCTATTTTTTGGGACAATAAAATACATTTCCTCCAATTAGAAAACCCTACAATTAAAAAAATAATAGGAAAAGCCAAACTCATATAGAAAGACACCTGTAATTAGAGAAATTGCGCCTGTAATTAGGGCGTTCGACGAAAAACTATCGCTGAAAAACCTTCGCATGCACGGTCTACGGCCATCCCGGGTCATTCTTGATCTGAGTTATATATAATTTTGGGTTGATGCTGCTCGATTATTATCAGTTTCTCTGTCAATTTTCGCCCTGAACTTCTTCAATTTCTATTTCGTGTAGGTTTCAAGAATTATTACAGAAAGCCTTCGTCTCCTTCAATTTCTGCTCTTAATCGGCAGAAGTTTTTGCTTACCATGTTCCAATTTTGATTTTTGATTTTTGATATCCAACTATGGCCTTTTCAGATTAGTGAAAGTATAGTTTTTTCTGTGTTTACTAAGTCGTTTATGATATCTGATTGTTGTTAGATTGATAGTCGATTGATTGAATTGATTCCTCCTCTGTTACTCTCTTGTTTTCGAATTGGTTCCTCTGTTTTCAAGGCTACTGTTATTTTTGTATTTTCCAGAAATTTTGTAAGTGTCAGTTGATGCATATTGATGTTTTAGTTGAATGCCGGCAGTCGAGATATGCATTCAACCATGTTCAAACTTTTTTCCCGAGTATGATATATATATATATATATATATATATATATATATATATATATAGATATCCTACTGATGTAAAAGGATTTCTGAATTCTTATTATATACTGAACTTACTTTTCTAATGGAAAGCTTATTTCAAGGCGCGCGTATCGTGAATGGAAGTTATACTAAGGATTTAACAGTATTAGGTGTTGATCTGGCAAAAGTTGTAATTATAGATAATTCCCCACAGGTTTTCAGATTGCAAGTGAATAATGGGATTCCTATTAAGAGTTGGTTTGATGACCATTTAGACTCTACAATAATTTCTTTACTTCCATTCCTAGAGGCACTGGCTGATGCTGATGATGTCCGACCTATCATTGCTAAGAAATTTGGTAACAAGGAATAAGAGGCCCTTATTTCTTCCTAGTAGTTCCTCTAACAATCCCTCCTCTCTCTTCTTATTTAAAAAAGATTATCCTTCATTTACATGCTCGCTGTTCTATCCTCATTGAGCCTTGATATAATTAGGCGTGCAATAAGAATACTAGTCCTCTTCTAGTTGAGTCAGCCTTTTGTAAAACCATACAACTAGAATGTTATAGGTACAGGATGTTTTGACTTACATTGACCCGGATGTTCATGTAAAGGCACAGTAAATGTGACATGAGCTTCTTGTTTTTGTTTAAAACACTTTTAAGGTGATATTGTGTAGCATATAATATGATTTTTTGGCTAGGACATTGTTCTCGCTTGAAGTATTGTCCTTAGAAAGCTTCAGAAGACATCTAACATCGGAATATGTTTTTCTATTCAAGAGAATTCCAAGTACTATCGAAAGTCCACTTTCAAAGGACATCGCCATGTGACCATCGGTCAAAATATCTGTTTGGGGTGACAACTTCGCTCATTTATTGGGAGAAACATTGCCATACATGTCAAGTCACACAGAATTAGAAGAAGCAATAAAGTGTTTCAGAAAGGAGTTAAAACCCTATCATCGTTGTCAAAATTAGTCTTCTAAAGCTTTGTTGTAGTTTTGTAGTTCTGATAAATTTGCTATTTTACTGCTTGAGTATAAATTTGCGATGTTACTGCTTCAGTAGGTTAAAACCATTCTAAATCTTTATGTTCTCGTGAAATATTTTGACCCAAATTCATTCTCATTATATACGTAGCTTTAGCAAAAGACCAGTAGTTATTACTCGATCCCCAGGAGAGGGATTATATTCTGAACCAGGTTAATGCAGCAAAAGGTCTGTGGTCCTTTTTCTTTGTTTCGTCCTCTTGTTTTCCGTTTATCCCTGCTTGTCACAGTGTCGTTGAATCTTTTAAGGAGGTTAAAACTATTTCTGCAGCTATTCAATTGTGGACACTGTCAAAACTTCATTTTATTTATGTATTTTGTACTTGTATGGGCAGAGTAACATGGCAAATTCTTTTTCTTTATTGGTATTGCAAGTCTTGTTTGGTTATTAAGCTAGTGGAAACTGTATTCTTCTTTATTATATTGTATCTCTTTTGTCGCTTGTCTCTAATACTGACACAACTCTTTATTTTTCTCCCCTTATTGGGTATGAGGACAGAAGAGCTGAGAGCAAATCGGAAGAAGTAACTTAAGAAAGATACTGCTAGCAAACTGAAATCATTAGTGACTGAGGTTATTATCTACCATAGGCTCTTCAAATTGTCCTTTCATCAAATTCCATCTACTTGAATGTCAATTTATTAGCTGAAATTATTGTTCCCGGATTTTAGTTGGGAGTTATCTTCCTGATGTTATATGTAGCTTTGGTTGACCCTTTTTTCACATTGAAAAATGCATTGATCATTTCCCAACACATGAACACCTTGAAGCATGATTGTATTTCCACCTTGATTCACTCTAACTAATTTGATGTGGTTCGAACTAACTTTTCTCTCACATGTCTGCTAGTGAAACTTTATTAAATTCCTTGTGTTTTCTACCCCAAGGTAGGGATGAGGGAGCCAATTGAGCATACAAGAAAATACGTACAGCCAGTGTAAATTTTTTTTGGAAAAAAGTTGAGATGGTTGGTTTCTTGACTAACAGGGAAAATTTGACCAAGAACATGAGCAATCAGAAGAATTCCAGCATCAATTGAAGTTGGAGGTTAAAGAAATATTGACAGAACAAGAATGGAGGAGAAGAAAAATGTCGATGAGGGTACTTATACCTATTGTTTCCTCCTCTATCTGTCATCTTTTTAAAGTTTTACTTAGGTTTCATGTCTGGATATTGTTTGTGTAGATATCTGAAGAGGAAAGTCGCTTGAACAAAGATGAGGAAGAAACAAAAGAAATGTGGAAAAGTAAGCGTGAGCATGAGGAGCAGTGGGAAGGAACTAGATAAAAGAGGGTTAGTTTTATGTATGTCTTTCTGTTTCCAAAAACACAACTCTTGCAGAGTCTGACTGATATTAAGAAACTATATATTTCTAGTCAATTATCTAGTCTTGGGTCACAACTCCTCTTGTTTGAGAAAAGGTTCAATAGCTACATTTTGGAATGTTTGTTTTTATGTTTGAATGCATTTCTTCGGAGTCATGATTTGCGCATGTGACTCATTTATGTTATATCTGGTTTTCCATTTCAACCAGCTAACCTGAATACTAATTATATGTTCATTTGAAGTGTGTTCTCTTTTAAATAATTGCACATTGTCTAACTTTAACTACTTATTTGTCTTGCTTCTTGATTGTTGGTAAAATTATATGTGCAATGTACATTTGCTGCACGAGGTATTACCTGTTGTGTATCCTCTGGTTGTATTTGTATTTGATGTGGTTATGAAAGAAGTTTGATGTACCAAAAGTAGTTATAGATATAAGATTTTTGAAGTAACTAGTACAACAAAGTTGCATGATTGCATCAGAGTATATACTCATAATCGCGTAAAATTCTATGATGAAAGTATCTATTGGTTCACTTGCTGTAAAATGAGCAGAAATAGAAAGAAGGTAATTCCTTCTCTTTTTAAAGAGAGGTGGGGTTCTGACTCTGTGCTAAGTCATTGGGTATCTTAGCTTTTAGCTAAGACAGGATGCACGATGTCACAAGAGCCGAGCAAATGATGCTTTTGATTCGGGAACATGAGGAAACTGTTGATGATTGCCTATAATTTTACTATAACTTGGCTTTGGTGTTTCTGGAACATGATAATTAGTATTGTACCTGATATTCATAGTTATCTGAAGTAGTACAGTTAGTGCTGACTGCTGATGTGTTCTAACAGTCTGGACTTCACTGAAGAGCATTATGTTTCTATTAGTTGAACTTCTCTTCTTCTTGTCATCAGGTGTCCAGTTGGAGAGATTTCATGAAGGTAGGAAAGAAGGTAAATTACCTTATATTGTAATCACTTGATATTTTTCCCTGTGAAGAATATGAGGGGAATGCTTATATGCTGAAGAAAATTTGACTGAACAAAATTTCTATGCTTCTGCAGGTTAAGAAAGGAGAAATTCGGCCTCCAAAGTTGAAAACAGAAGATCCCAATAAATTTTTAAACGCATGTACTTAGTTTTGTGTCATTGATATTTAAGCGATTCTCGTCTAAGCTTGAACTGGCAATGGAAGTGTAAAGTTCTCTCTTGTATCAACTTGTATATGTAGAAAACTTAATTAATCTGCAGCAAATTACATGTACATATAAGCGTAGTTCTTGTTCTTGGTATTCTTTTCTGCACCATATTGGTAGACTAGACTTACCGTTATAGCTTGTAAATTTTAGTGCTAATTTAACAGGATTAAGACGTTTATACAGGGATATTGTACCCATTATATTGCTATTAAAGATGATTTTTAGCGGCAATTTAATTAACTTTTCTATCCATTAAAATGGACGCTAAAGGGGAATACTAATACGTTTTTAGAATAGATATTGTTGCCAATTTAATTGCCACAAAACAATTACCGCTAAAGGTATTGACTTTTAGCGACAAATATTTTGAATTTAGCGGCTATAAAAATTGACGTTAAAGGAGCATTATTAGTCATTTTTAGAATGGGTTTAGCAGCCATAATAATTGCCACAAACAATTGTTGTTAAAGCAGATGAGTTTTAACGGCAATAAATCAAACCCTTTACCAGCTTTTGGCAGAAATGCCGCTAAAGGCTTTACCGACCCAGGCATCACCGGCTACAGATCAATTGCCGGTAAATGTTATAGCGGCAATTGTTATTGCCGCCAATGCTATTTTTTATTGCCGCTAAAGGTCTTTTTTGTAGCAGTGCTCGTTTCACGTTAGTATCATGTATAAGTAAAGATATTACCAGTGCGTCATTATGTGGAGATAATACGCCATCTGCATCTGCATCATCAAAGGTGATACTTTCTTCCTCCAAGACTTGCCGTACCCGCTTCCCATGGGTAATAGTGACCTTAGAAACTTTATTGGATGTTGTGTATGTTACACCGTTGATATCTTATCCCCCGCTTATGACGTTGACGGTTCTTTTGGGAGGTGGTGGTTTTGGGGGCACCTGCCTATTTTTCATGTAAGCTTCCTTGCCTTTCTCGCTGAACAATTCAGTAAGGTAACCTTGTTTCAATAAATGATCTACTTCACTCTATAAAAATCTACAATCAACGATTTTATGGCCATGGTCATTGTGAAGCTCGCACCAATGATCAGGGTTATGCCGATTTGGATTTGACCTCATTTCTTTTGGCCATCGGACGTTATCTCCCATGCTTCTCAAAACAGTTACGAGCTCGGAGGTGCTGATGTTGAAATTGTAGCCACCGAATCTTGCCTTTAAACTTCTATCATCATCTCGTGACTCGTGATTGTTTCGCTCGTTCCTAAATCTTGATGGGGAACCTGACTTATTATTTCTAGACTTGTGATCGTACCTTTGATTATCTTGGCTTGACCGTGAGTCTTTTCCCGTAGGTCCCATGTAAGGCTCGTATCTACTTTTACCGGACCTCCTTTCGTTTTCTGCACGTCTCGAACTTACCTTCTCCTCCTTTTGGAATCGTGGAACAATGTCCTCTTCAATCCGCAACTTCGTACTGTACCTATTATCAACATTATTCCACGTTGTAGCAGGGAATTATCGAAGGCTCTCCTTGAGTCTTATCGTGGCCTCCGATCTTTTTTCATTCAAATTACTTGTGAAAGCTATAGCTACCTAGTTGTCAGGTACACGCGGCAAAGTCATTCTTTCACGTTGAAATCTATCCACGAAATCCCGAAGTAATTCTGAATCTCCTTGCTTGATTTTGAAGATATCCTCCATTCTTTTTCTACCTTTTGAGCTCCGATTGTGCTTTGATGAAAGAATCTGCAAGCTCAGCAAAAGTGTTTATAGAATTTTCGGGTAAGAGAGAATACCATGTTAGCACCCCTTTGGTGAGTGTTACACCAAATTTTTTGACTAGTACCGATTCGATCTCCTGTTTGGTCAAATCATTGCCCTTCACACCAGCTGTGAATGCTGTCACATGGTCTCGTGGGTCTGTTGTTCCATCATATTTCGGGATATCAGGCATCTTAGACTTTTTTGGAATTGGAAGGGGAACCGCACTTGGTTTCCAAGGTTGTTGTGAATATTTATCAGTATACACCTGATCACGCCCAAGTATATCCTCTAAGTAGGATTCTGCGGACGTTCCAAATAAAACCCGAGTATTAAGCCCAGGGTCAAATCCACAGAGAGTCAACCTAACAACTGCTACCTTTAAACCCACTCAATTCTCAGAACCAGCTTCCAAATACTTTTGTATCACTGTTGAGTTTTCTTTATAAACTAAAATTGTATAAAAATAACAAG
>MU671053.1:0-66832 GCA_026770625.1 Nicotiana glauca | reverse complement strand
ATAATAACTCGTATTAAAAATACAAAAATATGCATATGCATTAGGATTTTTAATTTTTATATTTTTAGTATTAATGTATTTTGGAAATAAATTAAAGAAAAATAAAAAAATAGCATCTTAATGTTTTAATTGAAAATTACTATAAAATAGATATTAAATAAATTCTAGAATTTAATTAATTTAACAATTTAATAAAGTTAGAAAAAATAATTACAAAAACACAAAAGAAAATAATATAGAAATACAATACAAAATACAATACAAGAATATATAGTACAAAACAAGAATTGGGCTAATTGGACTAATTTAGCCCAAAAACAATTGAAATTAAACGAGCCCAACCCACTACTAAACCCAACCCATGCCCTAAAACCCGACCCGCCTGCCCCATTCACCTAAAAGTTATCGAAGCCTTCACATAATAGAGACAGGCAAATGGCATGTCTCTATCTTCCTCACCATCAGCAAATTCCAGGCTATTTAGACGAGGAGGCCAGGAGGATTTTAGAAAGAAGGAGAATTCAGAGAGATTTTTTTTGAGAGAAAAGATTTTCGGGGGGAAGAAGATTCAGAGAGAAAGATTTGGAGAGCACGAGAGAAATCGCCAAGTTCAGAGAAAGAGCTAGGGTTTTAGTTTCTATTAAGTGACCTTCTTCCATTTTTCGATTTCAAATTGTGTAATAGCGTTTCTGTCCAATTTCAAAGCTGTATCTCATTTGGATTCTGGAACTTGAAGTTGAGTTATTGTTGAATCTCCTACTGTTATTTTAGCTTCAAACATGTTCATTTCGCCTCCCCTGTCGTGTGATTTTAATTGAATTGAATCCTCTTCTACTACTTGTATTCTGTTTCAAGTCATGTTTGAATGTAAATGTTGTTACAATTTGTTTCCATGTGGTTATATTGGATGATTCCTCCCAACGTGTGATCCCGTTCTGTTCGCATTGCTCATATAATACCTATATCGATTTGTTCTGCTTAGGTGATTGCTCTGTTCTGTCATTCTACTTGATTTTTGATTCAGATTGTTATTTTGACTTCATCTCGATTCATTGATATTAAGGAAAATATTTCAGTTGATTTTTTTTTAACTTGAGTTTTGATTTCAAATGTGAGATATATGATGAAAATTTGAGCTACTCTTTTAGTTCTGTTTTCCAAAAACTGGAGTGATTTGAAACGAGATTTTCAATCGTTAGAGAGTTGTTGTTGAGTTTCGATCCGAGATTGTGGTCGATTTTGTCGACTCTTCTCTGACTGGTTGATATCATGGTTTGCTCGTCTTTGCTAGCCTCTGTTTGATGTGTGTACCAGTTGGCCTTCTTGTTTCATGCTAAAGTGCATTTTAATCTCCACATTGTAAGAATTATGCATCTGTTGCATTCATGAGCAGCTCTTTAGAATAGTTTTGTTTGTCTTCCAAGTTTGTACTTGAAATAGGTTGGTTAATGGTCGAGTTGATCTTCAAAAGCATGTACTATGTTCATTTGTTGTTAGATCTTGGTCCAAGGTGGTGACTAAACTGTTTCACTGATTGCGTATGTGCACAATGACTCTATTTTCCTTCTCTTGTTGAAACTTATCTGCCTTTTCATCACTACAAGAGTTCTGCTCCTCCGAATTGTTTAAAAAGGCTAGTTAGAGCATTAATTTGAATCAATAGCAGGCAATATTTGGACTGTTGACTCTGGTGAGAATCTGCCTTATTTCGTAGCTGTTTAGGCAACCTGTTATACGATTTTAAGCGCAAAATTCTGCACTGGTTGGCCTGCAGCACCCCTGATTGCAAGTAGTTTATGTTCTTATGTGAATTCTGCTTGGAAGCTAATTTTTAGCAACACTTTGATTAGAATTGGAACTTTCTTTCCTTAGGATTATTGAAATAACAGTAGCATTGGTTGGGGATATAATTTAAGGTGAATGAGCTGCAGTCTCTTCTAGTTGAAATAAAAATGAATTCCAACTTGATTTGTTGTCTGATTCTTGTTCCTGTGGTGATTGGTGTTTGCTGTTGGCAATGATATTTGATAACAAGTGAAAAGGGATTTTGGTTTGTTCAATCTAGTTTTACATATGTTCTACTATGATGCTTATATGTTAACTGTATTAGCTATAATGGAGGTTAATTCTGCCTCATTTTTGTATTGTCTGAGCATGAGTTTTTGCTTAGACGCGATTGATTGAGTAGTCATTGTAAAGAGTTTCTTATCTCCTCAAAGCCCCCATGTAAATTAAACTTGATATAGAATGTCTTCAGCAATTACCTTTTCTGACCCTCTGACAGTTATAATTTGAGAAATTTTGTTAATATGGGAGATACATATAAGTATTCTACAGTTGATACTCAATTTCGTTTTCTTCCTGCTAAAGCATAAGGACTGCTATCTTGTTCATATTCTGACAGAAATGTTTGGTAGTACATCAATGGTTTTCACTCGTATATGTGATGCTACTCGTCTACTGGTTCTGTTGTTTTGAAATTTTGGTTTGAGAGCTATACCAATTAGTGGTCAAATGATTCAGATAAAAAGGTTTGGGGCTTTAAACAAATTTAAGGCTGGAGTGTGCAATATCCTTATCTGTACTGATATAGCCAGTCGAGAACTTGATATACCATCTGTTGATATGGTTATCAACTATAATATTCCAACAAATTCAAAGGATTATATCCATAGGGTGGGGAAGAACTGCACGAGCAGGACATTCTGGGGTTTGAATTTATAGCACACTTGGGCCATTGAGTTAGGTAGCACATTTGAGCTAAGAGGTGTGACTTTTTGTTCAAATGTGGACTTGAACTCGAAACCCAAATTCCTTGCTCACTTTGAATAAAATATTAAAACTATATTAAGAATATAAGGAATTAATTCACGAATATAAAAATTGGACTTCTAATTAGGTAGCGGGCTTTAGCTAAAAGGTATTCCCTTTTGTTTGAGTTCGGACTTGAATTAAGAGTTCAAATTTATATCCACGGATTAATTAAACTTTAGAGGAAAAAAAATAGAAAATTGAGTTACTTTAGTTGGGCCTTAATAAATAAAAATGAGACGAGCCTTGCCAAATAAAAATACAATTGCGGGGCCCTCAATAATTACTTAAAAAAATACTTAGAAATTCGGGACGGGTCGTTTAGCAAATTTCACGGCCTTCCCAAAAGATAACAACACGTTAGCCACTTTAGGCGCGATTTTTATTAATATTACTTTCCTAATACGGGTGTGCATTTCATGCAACCCAAATCCAAATCCGAAAACGTCGAATTAGAATATGTCAAGGATCCGGGTGAATTTCATGTGACGTGATCCGAAAACATGTCCTTAAACGACGTTCACTTTCTTAAAATAAATAATTTGACAAAAAGCGGTAATTAATTCTATAAATGCACAAATAGGATAATATGTTTTAAAATCAAATATTTTAGCCAAATATGACAGTTGAGCGACCGTGCTAGAACCACGGTACTCAGGAATGCCTAACACCTTCTCCCGGGTTAACAGAATTCCTTAATCGGATTTCTGGTTCGCTAGTGTTAAACAGAGTCAAACCCTTCCTCGATTCGGGATTCAAAACGGTGACTTGGGACACCATGAATCTCCCAAGTGGCGACTCTGAATCTTAAATAAAAATGAATCCCGTTTCGATTGTCCTTAAAATGGAAAAACTCCTTTATTACTATATCTCTTCCCGAGGTGTACTAAAGGCGATAAAGCTTTCGGAAAAAGGAGGTGTGATACAAATGATGAGCAAAGTATGAAGACACATAAGAGTATGTAGATCCGGGATCAAATAAAACAGAAGCATCCCTGTGGCAGACTGAGATAATACCTGTGATAACAACATCTGATGCAATGGCGTCCCTCCTGTCTGGAAGGGCATAGAATCGAGCCTGACCACCACCACATCGGTCTTCACCCCTAGGGTGGCCCTTAGCTGACTGGCCCCCACACCTACCTGACTGGGAGGGTACTGAAGTAGATGGAGTAGAAGAGGAGGGCTGATCCCTCTACTGAGACCGACCACCACGAAGCCGAGGACACTGTCTCCTCATGTGACCAAACTCACCGCACTCGTAGCAACTACCCGGTGCTGGAGAAGGGGACTGAAGGGAACCCCTCGCACTGAAATGACCGGCCGATGCACTCTGCGCAGAAAAACCCTGAGCTGAAAGGGCATGTGATGAGCTCTGAGCTGGAAGGGCACTAAGTGAAGATTGGCCCTGGTGGAACCCCTAATGACCGCGTCCTAAAGACGCCTCACGATACTCGGGACGAGTTGACTGGTGAGGTCTAAAAGAACGACCTCTGCTCTGCTAAACCTGGCTCCTAGACGGAGCACCACTGAGGCTACCCGATCCCCGAGGCCTCTTGGCCTTTCTCTCCTCTCTCTCCTGATGGCGAGCCGTCTCAATATCATGAGCAATATCAACTGCATCCTCGAAGGTATGACTCAGAATCCTCTCTCGAGTCATCAGAATACGAATGGTATAAATGAGTTCATCCACAAACCTCCTAATCCTCTCCCGATCAGTCGGGACCATCCATGGAGCATAACGAGCCAAATCAGAAAATCTCACCTTATACTGAGACACGGTCATATCTCCTTGACGAAGCCACTCGAACTGTCAACGCAGCTCCTCCCTCTGAGACTGCAGTACCAACTTCTCCAGGAAGACAGTGGAGAACTCCTACCATGACAAAGGCGCTGCACCTACCGGCCGACGCCGCTAATATGCCTCCCACCAAGTGAAGGCTACTCCTGAGAACTGAAAGGTAGTAAATGATACCCCGCTCGACTCCAAGATCCCTGCTGTCCGAAGCATATGTCGACACTTGTCGAGAAAACCCTGGGCATCCTCGCTCGGAACACCACTGAAAGTAGGAGGTGAGAGCCTACTGAACCTCTCAAGACGACACTGCTCATCGTCTGGCATAGCTGGACCCACATCACCCTGAACCAGGGCAACCAGCTGAACTGGTGCAACCTGCTGAGTTGGTGGCGCCTCTGGTGTCTGTAAACCCTGCACTACCTACTCAGGCGTGCGAGCAGCGGGGGTCTAATGACCACCCCCGGTCTGTGAGGTAGCTGCGGTAGTAGTGGCTGAGACTGCCTGAGCCAGGCCAGTTCAAACTGATAGAATTTGAGCTAGGGCCTCCTGAAGACCCGAAATCACAATAGGCACAGCTGGTGCCTGAACAGGTGCTGCCGGAGTCTCTACAGCTGGAGGCTGGTCCTGGACGGGGGCAACTAGCGGATCTGCAGGTGCTGCCCCTGCTGCTCTGCCTCGACCACGATCACGCCCACGGCCTCTAGTGGGTGGTAATGGTGGTCGTCCGCCACGCCCGGTAGCACGGGTTCTCGCCATCTACGAGAGAATAGAATACATAAGCTTAGTTTCTCGGATCAACGAAGTCGCACGACAAGAATTTCAAGAATATGAAGTTTCCTAAAGGCTCTGCAGCCTCTCGTGGATAAATACAGACATCTCTGTACCGATCCGTGAGACTCTACTAAACTGGCTCATGATTTGCGAGACCAAGTAACCTAGGCTCTGATACCAACTTGTCACGACCCCAACCCGGTCATGATGGCGCCAGCACACTACTAGGCAAGCCCGACCATTTCCAATATTTAACCCAATTGATAAACAGAGATAGATAGATAAAACAGTGAATCACCAAACCATTTAAGTCAAAGATCAGGAAATATTGATAAAAATGCGAAAGTTTAACAAAATACAGAATATAGCCCAACCATGGACCCGGTGTCACGAACATGAGCCTTTAAATAAGGACTGTCATTCTACTACAAGGTCTGTCTAAAATCTGATAATGTGGGAAACAAAAGATAGGGATAGAGGGGAGAAATCTAAGGCTGCGAATGCCGTGCAGCTACCTCGATGCTCCCGAAAGCTAACTCTGCTAGATCAAACTGGATATACTCAGCCTGAGAAGAACCTGGATCTGCACGCAAGGTGCAGGGAGTAAAGTGAGTACTTCGACCCAGTGAGTAATAAACATAAATACAGTCTGAAAGTAAGAAATCGGATAAAATACACAAAGTAACCTATATCTAACAGTTCAGATCGATATTGGTGTAAACATGTAAAACAATAATACAGTTAAGGGAGTAAAGCATGATGAGATGCAACACATATAACGGTACACTCTAGTACTCGCTGCGGTGTGCAGCCCGCTCCACTTATTTAACGTCGACGACGCTCACTGGGGGAGTGTACAGACTTCGGAGGGGCTCCTACAGCCCAAGCACAATATCGGCCATCTCGTGGCATCAAATAGGCTCTCGGCCTCAATATAAATATATCATCAATGCGGCGTGCAGCCCGGTGCATATCAAGGAAACCCATCCTCACTATCGGGTCCTCGACCCGTCTCAGTCAAATAAGTTCACAGCCACTCGGGCATGACATACTGCAGGGATCTCAGCCCTCATATCTTTTTCATTTAATATTCAAGATTAAAAACATAGTCCTTATATTATTTAACGGTTGATAACATGACTGAGAGTACAATGTATGCAAACAAGTGAGGAAAACTAGTGAAGATCCCCTAAGGATTCTACAGGTCGGCACAAGGCCCCAAACATGGCAATAAGCCCAATTCACAGTGATAAGGTATGCATCTCAATCACCAATATAGTGGATATAACACTTGGGATGGACCAAGTCACAATCCCCATCTGTAAACGACCCCGCACTCATCATAGAATGCGTGTCACGCCTCAATATAGCGTCATGATGTGAAAGTCAGGGGTTTCAAACCCTCGAGGCAGCATTTACATCAATTACTCACCTCTAGCCGGCAAAAGACTAGCTCGCAATGCCCTTTCCTCGTGAATCGACCTCCTCGCACGTCAAATCTAGCCAGAACCACAATGAATATATTACAATAGGCTAAGGGGATATAACCCAATCGAAAAGACTTGAAAAATATCGAAAATCACGAAATTTGAAAAACCCAAGCCCCGGGCCCACTTCTCGAAAGTCAGAAATTTTTATACCAAAATGTTCCTTATCTCGCCACGAGTCTATACATATCAAATTCACAAGAATCGGAGTCCATTTGACCAATCAAATCCCTAGTTTAACTCTCTTAAATTCAAGCCCTAACCTCCATTTTTAACCTTTAATTCCTCGAGTTTTCAGTGTTAATCTATGATTTTACACCATAATAACGTATTCTAAGTCCAAGAATCCATACTTGATGAAAGCCCTCGAAACTCTCTTCAAAATCGCCCAAAACCCTCTTAGTCTGAAGTGGAAATGTTGTGTTCTTTCAGAAATTCGCAAAGGTTAAATTAAATGGTTCTGACCAGACATTTTTGCTTCTGCGGTCTAATTACCGCACCTGCAATTACCGATTTTGCGGTCTTTTACCGCTCCTTCGGTTCCTTTTTTAAAAATCCAAGACCGCTTCTGCGGCTAAATATCCGTTCCAGTGGAACCGCTTCATCGTCCAGGCTTCCGCTCCTGCGGAACGTGTCCTGAGCCCCACTTTCGCTTTTGCGCCCCCACTGATCGCTTCTGTGAGACAGCACCTGCCGCCCCAAAACCGCAGGTGTGAAAACAACAGGTGTCAGATAAGTTCAACAATCTCTCAAGTCCAATTTTCACCCCGTTGGCCATCTGAAAACACCCCGAGGCCCCCGGGACCTCAACCAAAAACACAGATGTGACCCAATACCTTCCTCAAACTTTCTCGAACCGTCAAAACACTATAGTTAACATCAAAATCATCAAATTTCCTCAAATCAAAGCCTAAGTTCAACCAAAACTTCCAAAACTCGCATTCGATAAAAAACCCGACCAAACGACGTCCGAATGACCTGAAATTTTGCACACATATCTAAAATCACCTAACGAAGCTACATCAACTCTAGTAATTTCATTCCGACTCCCGGATCAAAATCTCACCTACCAACCGGAATTCATCAAAATACTAACTTCGCAAATTCAAGCCTAATTCTACACCGGACCTCCAAAATCACTTCCTATCACCCTCCTAAGCCACAAATCATCCCCCGAAGCTAACCGAATCACTGGAAATCACATCCGAGCCCTCTAACCAACTAGTCAACTTTCGGTTGACTTTTTCCAAAATAAGCTTTCCTTTAAGAGACTAAGTGTCTCATTTCCATCTAAAACCAATCCAATTCTACTCGATCACCTCAAATACCGATAATGAAGCATAGAGGAACATAATATGGGGGAAACGGGGCGGTAACTCACGTGACGACGGGCTGGGTCGTCACAAAAGTCTAATGAGATGGCATGATGGTAGTATTAGTGGTTCTATGGTTACACTTGGAGAAGCAACAAGAAGTCTAGAGCTTAATTATTGAAGTTTATATTCCTAGGGTAACATAATATTAACAACGACAAGAGGGGTTGCTCTGATGGTAAGCAACCCCCAATTCCAACCGAGAGGTTGTGAGTTCGAGTCTCCCCAAGAGCAAGGTGGGAAGTTCTTGGAGGGAAGGATGTCGGGGGTCTATTTGAAAATAGCCTCTCTACCCCAAGGGAGGGGTAAGGTCTGCGTACACACTACCCTCCCCAGACCCCACTAAGTGGGATTATACTGGATTGTTGTTGTTGTTGTTTGTTGTTGTAACATAATATTAAAAAGAAAAAATCATCGCGTCATTGAACATAATTATCAAAGTTTAACTCCGATAACATGTCAAAAATTGAAACATCTTATCCAAAATCTAGAGACCAGTGAGTGGAGTAGCCCAAAGACGAACAATATAAAATTCTCAACAATATATATAATTGCACCACCAAAGATGAACAATATAATTTAAGGGGTTTCCGGGGACACTCGATAGTTTAGGTAAGAAGCTGACGAAAATCTTATAGTTTAGGCGGGTTTAAGAGTATTAACTCATACCATAATATTAAATTACTAACAACATAGAGTGTCATCAAAATTTTCGTTAAGGGAACTCAACAGATAAAAAGTAAATAGGCGAAGTATTCTTAGGTTGTGTCAACATGAACTCAACATTTACATTGAATACATAAAAGGAATTTTACCTCCTGTGGTAAAGGTTAATACCTTATTTATTATAAATAAAAACTCTTTTAAAAATTATATTCCATCGCTACCTTTTGATTTTTATAGCCAAATATTTATTCATGGTCACCTCCTACCCGTAAGCCATAAAATACGCTTTGTATTATTTTTCTCTCTCATTCTTTCAGATTTTTTCTCCATCCTCTCTCTCTCTCAACGCCAGTCTTTCTCCATGGATACAATCTTGATTCTCCACTGATTCAGCTCCATTGTCGAATGAAATTTTCATTATTAGTGGCCTGGGGCTCTGAATCAATGTCGAAATAAGGCCCTAAAATATAACCATTTTTCTATTTGATACGATTTTTCGATTCGGTTTGTACACCCCTACCTTTCCATTCCACCAAACTCCATCGGGATAAAAACACCCTTCTGGTAGCGCCATTGTGCCAGCCTCCTGTTTCTCCGAATCCAATGACACCACTGTATCAATCTTTTTGTTATCATACTTGCTCCTATATCCAATCCAATAAAAGATATTTTCAAAAAGAAAAAGCCCTGCCAGCGAAGAAAATATGGGGATTTAGCATTCGTAAGTCTTATGTTTTGTATCAATGTCGAAATCTAACATAGGGTAAATTGGGCTGACGATGGAGTTTCGAAATATGCTATCGACGAGATGACATTAAGGTTATTCTTGAATAAAGACGATGGAGTTTGGGGCTGAGCAACTTGAAGAGTCTATTACCTTTTTTTTCATTGTATTTCAATGTATCTCGATGTATTCTATGTATTTTATTGTATTCATTGTCCATTATATTTTAATGTATCTCGCTGTATTCCATGTATTTCATTGTAATCACTGTCTTGCTATATTCCTTGAATGTATTCATATGTTTTTTTTTAATTAATATAATTTATGTATTCAGATTTAAAATTAAGTTTATTGATTTATATTAGGAGTATATTTGTGTTAATTGATTCACTTTTCGTTTAAAAACAGCTGAATAGACCACGATTTATGCTATTTATGCTACTGTATTCACAAATAGATATTGTAAGTATAGTTGAATACAATAATTGCCTAGCTATACTCCTCTGTTTCACGCCGAGTTTTGCTACTGTATTCATGAATACGGTAACTTAAATACATCGAATACACTCTGGCAAAATTGAAAACATAGCTATAAGAAGTAATATAGTAAATAGTAGCTACAACTAGCTAATAACCACTAAACAATAGTAGTTTGTGAAAATTTCTCTACATAAAATATGACATTTACCCATTAATGTTCCATGGGATAGTTTTTATCATCATATATAGTGCAAGAGGGTAAAAATTACCAAGATAAATATTTATATCAAAGTATATAAATTTACCACAATTAAGTGAATTAATAAAATGAGAATATGAATTTAGAGGAGTGTTTATGATTTTGTTTGGTATTTATTTCTATAAAAAATGAAATCAAATCATCCTCTTTTTATATTTTATTTTATTGATTTTCGCTAACTTTATGTTGCTTGATAACATTTTAATTATAAATGCTGTAAACACACTAGGACATCTGTCACGACCCAAAATCCACTAAGTGTCGTGGTGGCGCCGGACACCGCCGTCAGGCCAGCCAACTCAAATACTTAATTAAATCTCATTTTAACACTTTTGAAATCCAGGATTTTTCCTTCATTATTAAGAAATTTTAAAGGATATAGTTTCAAATCAAATTTAAATGTTGAACAGTTAACAGAAATCCGATGTCACAACTGCATGAGAAACTATTAATATGGAAAATAATATACAACATATGTCCGAAATACAGTGGACAGGGAATAAATAATAAGAAAATACTAGAAGGAACTACACTAGCTGCGGGTCATCTCGAGCAATGCAGCTCACCTAGTCCCAGAGTCATCCATGCTGCTACGCCCAGTAGGCTGCTAGAGGTATTTATACCTGTGCAACAAAAATGCATAGAAGTGTAGTATGAGTACGTAATCAACGTGTACTCTGTGAGTGTCCCGCCTAATCCCGAAGGGGTAGAGACGAGATGGTCAACTTTGACGCTCTCTGATGGTCCAATAATGATTCATCCTTAATATGTATATATTAAACAGTGAATTTATTTTATAAACATGATTCTAATCCAAATAGAGAAAACAAGTAAACACATAATTCTTTCATAGGAAAATTTCCAGAATTTTCTCTTTAAATATAATTCAAATATTTTTAAGCCACAAAAGGGAAATAATAACTTAATTAAGTTCAGGCAGCATCACAAACATGCGCAAATCATACCGAGGCGACGGCCCGATCCAACAGATATAAATGTGCACTTGCCGAGGGTCGACGGCGCGCCTAAAGATGCATCTATTAATCTGCCAAGGCATTCGGCCCGTTCCAAAATAAACACACACAGACAGACAATCAGTCAAGAAGTCAACATGGAGCAATTATCCAAGAAAGGCCAATTCTCTTTAATAATTTGAGAAAACGAAGCTTAAGTCTTTTTAAAAATCCATTTATTAATTTAATGTGATCCAAGCAATTCAAACCATCAATGAGTTCATAATTAATTCAAACATAATATGCTTTTGGGTCCTAGACTACCCGGATATTAGCATAATAGTAGGTATGCACGGACTCTCGTCACCGCGTGCGTACGTAGCCCCCACAAATAGGAGCACTTAACAAGTTTAACTCACCTATGGGGTAAATTCCCCCTCACAAGATTAGAAAGGAGACTCACCTTGCTCCGAAGACTCATAACGGACATTTCTACATTCTTCCGAAGATTTGCACCAACGCACAATGCTCCAAAACTAGCCACCGATCATATAAATCCATTAATACATGCTCAATTATACTTTACAACCCAATTTGTAACAACTCCTAAGCCCGAATGAAAAGTTAACGAAAATGCTCTCGGGCCCACGTGCCCGAAAATCCGAAATTTCTCAAAGATAAAGTTTACCCATAAATTCTCAAACTCAAATATATGATTTTTTCTGAATTCCATACTCAAAATCATGGTCAAAATTCAAGAATACTAGTTTTTTAGGTTTTCCCCTCAAACCCCAAATTTTTTACAATTTCCATGTCTAAATCCATATATAAACCTTGTATTTAACTCAAAACTATCATAATACTTACCTCATGATGAATGACGGAACCCCCTCTTCAAAAGCTCCAAAATCCGCCCAAGCCAAGAGAAAAATGGGTGAAATGAACCCAAATCCCGATTTTTAAACATTCTGCCCAGCCCAGATCCGCCCTTCTTCGCGTTCGCGGTCTCCCGCTCGCGTTCGCGAAGGCCAGTTACCCAGACCTTTGCGTTCGCATACACGGCCTCGCATTCGCGTAGGCCAAAGACCCCAGGCCCACCTTTTCCTTCTACGCGTTCGCGATCCCCTCCCAGCGTTCGCATAGTAGCTCAGTCCGCCCCTCTGCATTCGTGACTTCCTCTTCGCGTTCGCGAAGGCCAAAACCTGAAGCCTCCCATTTTCCTCTTCGCGTTCGCGAGACTTGCTTCGCGTTCGCGAAGAAGGAAACCAGATACCAGCAACCAGCGACGGTTTTTAACCTAAATTCGATCCATTAACCATCCGGAATCCACCCGAGGCCCCCGGGAACCCAACTAATCACACCAACCAATCCCAAAACATATTACGAACTTGCTCGAGGCCTCAAATCACATCAAACAACGCTAAAATCATCAATCAACCTCCCATCCAAGATTTATGAACTTTGAACTTTCCAACTATTACTTCCGATGTTTAAACCTATCAAATCATGTCCGATTGACCTCAAATTTTGCATACAAGTCATATTTGGCATTACGGACCTACTCCAACTTCCACAATTGGATTCCGACCCCGATATCAAAAAGTTCACTTTCAGTCAAACTTCTCAAAAACCTTCAAATTTCTATCTCTAGCCAAATGGCTTCAAAATGACCTACGAACCTCCGAATTCACTTCTGATCGCGCTCGCAACTCCAGAATCACCATACGGAGCTATTCCCAGTCTCGAAATTCCAAACGGACATCGACAACACTGAAATGCACTCCAAGCCAAACTTAAGAAATTTCTTCCAAAATGCTAACTTCCACAATAGGCGCCAAAACGCTCCCGGGTTATCCAAAATCCGAACCGGGCATACGCCCAAGTCCGATATCATCATACGAACCTGTTGGAACATTCAGATCCCAATTCCGAGATCGTTTACTCAAAAATCCAATCCTAGTTCATTCTTTCAACTTTAAGCTTCTAAAATTCATTTAAATTTAACTCCGATCTTCATGAATTTAAATTTCGACCATGCAAACAAGTCACAATACCTGAAATAAAGTTGTTCATAGTCTCAGACTGCTGAACGACGCGCTAGGGCTCTAAACGGCCGGTCGAATCGTTACAATATCATTTGACCGGTTATATGATTTAAAATTCGAAAAAAAGTTATATTCTATACGTTGATAGTATACATTGTATTTACTCAATCAAATAACTTATTAAGTAATTACTAGTAAATATCTTGATAAGAATTAATTGATAATTTAATAAATATAACAATTAACCTCTTATCATAAATTCAAATTCTGCGATATGTAAAAAATACTTACACCTTCGGTGTATACAACTTAAATCCCTCGAAACACAAGTCATTCGAATCCGACTTTATAAGATGAGGATTAGTTTAGTTAAAGTTGATAATTTTGAATGAATTTAAATATAAATAAGAATATCATTCTCTAGTACTCTCCCATATATGAACTCGATAATAGGCTTTAATCGTGATTTTAATTTTTTGTTTTTCTTAAGAAGAGAGAGAATGAGTGAGGGGCTCAAAAGTCTAATGAGTTGGCGTGCTGGTATTATTAGTGGTTCTATGGTTAAACTTGGAGAAGCAACAAGAAGTCTAGACCTTAGTTATCAGAGTTTATATTCCTAGATTAACATAATATTAAAAAGAAAAAATCATCGCGTCATTGAACATAATTATCAAAATTTAACTCCGATAACATGTCAAAAATTGAAACATCTTATTCAAAATCTAGAGACCAGTGAGTGGAGTAGCCCAAAAACGAACAATATAGCATTCTCAACAATATATATAATTGCACCACCAAAGACGAACAATATAGTTTAGGGGGTTTTCAGAGAGACATTCGATAATTTAGGTAAGAAGCTAATGAAAATCGTATAGTTTAAGCGGGTTTAAAGGTATTAACTCATACCATAATAGTAAATTACTAACAACATAGATTGTCATCGAAATTTTCGTTAAGGGAACTCAACATATGAAAAGTAAATAGGCGAAGTATTCTTAGGTTGTATCAACGGGAACTCAACATTTATATTGAATACGTAAAGGGAATTTTATCTCCTATGGCAAAGGTCAATACTTTATTTATTTTAAATAAAAACTCTTTTAAAAAGTTATATTCCATCGCTACCTTTTGATTTTTATAGTCAAATATCTATTCATGGTCACCTCCTACCCGCAAGCCATAAAATACGTTTTGTATTATTTTTCTCTCTCATTCCTTCAGATTTTTTCTCCATCCTCTCTCTCTCTCAACGCCAGTCTTTCTCCATGAATACAACCATGATTCTCCACTTATTCATCTCCATTGTCGAATGAAATTTTCATTGTTAGTGGCCTTGGGCTCTGAATAAATGTCGAAATCAACCGTTAGAATATAACCATTTTTCTGTTTGATACGATTTTCCGGTTCGGTTTGTACATCCCTACCTTTCCATTCCACCAAACTCCATCGGGATAAAAATACCCTTCTGGTAGCGCCATTGTGCCAGCCTCCTGTTTCTCCGAATTCAATGATACCAATGTATCAATCCTTTTGTTATTATACTTGCTCCTATATCCAATCCAATAAAAGATATTCTCAAAAAGAAAAAAAACTAAAAAGAAAAAATCCCACGAGCGAAGAAAATATGGGGATTTAGCATTAGTAAGTCTTATGTTTCGTATCAATGTCAAAATCTGACATAGGGTAAATTGGGCCGACGATGGAGGTTCGATGGAGGGTTATTCTTGAACAAAGATGATGGAATTTGGGGTTGAGCAACTTGAAGAGTCTATTACCTTTTTTCCATTGTATTTCAATGTATCTCGTTGTATTCCATGTATTTCATTGTAATCACTGTTTCGCTATATTCCTTGAATGTATTCATATATTTTTTTTATTTAATATAATTTATGTATTCAGATTTAAAATTGAGTTTGTTGAGTTATATTAGGAGTCTATTTGTGTTAATTGATTCACTTTCTGTTTAAAAACAGCTGAATAGACCACGATTTATGCTATTTACGCTACTGTATTCACAAATAGATATCGTAAGTACAGTCGAATACAATAATTGCGTAGCTGTACTCCTCTATTTCAAGTTGAGTTTTGCTACTGTATTCATGAATACGGTAACTTAAATACATCGAATACACTCTGGCAAAACTGAAAACATAGCTATAAGAAGTAATATAGTAGATAATAGCTACAAGTAGCTAATAACCACTAAACAATAGTGGTTTGTAAAAATTTCTCTACATAAAATATGACATTTACCCATTAATGTTCCATGGGATAGTTTTTATGATCATATATAGTGCAAGAGGGTAAAAATTACCAAGCTAAATATTTATACCAAAGTATATAAATTTACCACAATTAAGTGAATTAATAAAATGAGAATATGAATTTACAGGAGTTTTTATGATTTTGTTTGGCTATAAAAAAGGAAATCAAATCATCCTTTTTTATATTTTATTTTATCGATTTTCGCTAACTTTATTGCCTGATAATATTTTAATTATAAATGTTGTGAATACACTAGGATATCATTTGACCGGTTATATGATTTAAAATTCGAAAAAAAATTATATTCTATACATTGATAGTATATATAGTATTTACTCAATCAAATAACTTATTAAGTAATTACTAGTAAACATCTTGATAAGCATTAATTGATAATTTAATAAATATAACAATTAACCTCTTATCATAAATTCAAATTCTGCGACATGTAAAAAATACTTACACCTTCAGTGTATACAACTTAAATCCCTCGAAACACAAGTCATTCGAATCCAACTTTTTGAGATGAGGATTAGTTTAGTTATAGTTGATAATTTTGAATGAATTTAAATATAAATAAGAATATCATTCTCTAGTACTCTCTCGTATATGATCCTTCATCCAACCTAGCCCATAAGCCTTAGAATCTATTTTCCACATCCAATTTTTTTTATAAGATCAGAATCTCACGTCTACACATTATATAAGTCCGAACAAGCTGTACCAAGCCATATCCATATCCAAAGATGTAATCATATGATATACCGCAAAATTCAAATACTCATAGCGATAATTTCTAATCAAATTAGCTGCTCAAAACAACTCAATGCCGGTAATAAACCTCTTATCAAACATAGCCTCGTTCTAACACCTTCGTATACTGCCAATGATGAGAGAAACACGCAGAAACTCATAACCATTCATCAGATCAACCGGTTGTGGAATCTCCCTCTCCTTTGGCAAGAACTATAACAAATTTTCTAAGCTGACTTTTGATATTATCCTTTCCAACATGTTGTAATCAATTCCGATAGTATCCATTCTAGGTCCAATGACCTCATCTCATCCAACACGACCACTCTATTGACATGGTACATCAATACAATCTAAAGCCTCGACCTGTGCAATCCGTGCACTAATAAGCAACATCCCAAATGTCCTCAAACATGAAAAAATAACATCAAACTTCAATAATAGGGTTTAATCGTGATTTTAATTTTTTGTTTTTCTTAAGAAGAGAGAGAAAGAGTGAGGGGCTTAAAAGTCTAATGAGTTGGCATGACGGTATTATTAATGGTTCTATGGTTAAACTTGAAGAAGCAACAAGAAGTCTAGCGCTTAATTATCAAAGTTTATATTCCTAGAGTTACATAATATTAAAAAAAAAAAATCATCGCGTCATTAAACATAATTATCAAAGATTAACTCCGATAACATGTCAAAAATTGAAACATCTTATCCAAAATCTAAAGACCAGTGAGTGGAGTAGCCCAAAGACGAACAATATAGCATTCTCAACCATATATATAATTGCACCACCAATGACGAACATTATAGCATTCTCAACAAAGTATTTTCATGATTATGTTCTTTTTTAATCAGTTAAAAATTATATTATATAATATATTATTGAAAAACTAAAATACTAAAGAAAGAGATAGTAAACAACAAAAAAATAGTCTTTAATTGTAAACTTGTCGGTAATACCGCAAGTGCAGAAATGCATCTCTGCAGTATAAACTACAATTCCAAAGAAAAAAATACTTAAAAAAACGATTATTCCCTATGAGCTTGCTTCTATATCTATGCTTAAGACCAAAATATATAAATAAATATTCTCTGGGAGATTTTCACCTATTAAGACAACAACAAATAGTATTACTTTGACCAAACCTAGGGTTAGGTATACACAACCCCACAAAATAATTCAAACGCTTGCATGGTTTTTTGCACACTAGATGACTTGTGCATGGACCCAAATATACGCCACATATGTCATCCGAAGCATTCACATGATTTTCTGCATTAAAAGGAAGGGGGAAAAAAAGAGATTAAAAAGAAAAATAGATACTTAAACAAAAAGAAGAGAATTTATGTAATTAGAAATTAGACAAGAGTGGTACTTATAAATTACATTTTTCATTATAAAAAAAACATTAAAATAAAAATTTGTTATGGTCAAAGAAAAACATGTTTAATAACTTCATGTAAGGTGCAAGAGTATAAATTTAATAACTATGTATCCTAACCTTTATCTTGACAAAGAAGAAGAGAAAGTAAAACAAACAAAACAGCTTTGTATGAAGTCATTCTCTCTTTAATTTAATTTGTATGATGATTTCATTGGTGTAGTTATATGGAATTTATAGAGAGTTAAGTGTAGAAATTTTAAGGTATCATTAATACTTTACCAGTATTGACGTAGAAATTTTAAGGTTATAAGTATTAATAATTTGCCAGTATTGACCCTCTAAAAAAAGAAAAAATATAATAAGTAAAGTTAAAATGTATCAAAGTCAAATTAAGAGAATCAGATTGAGCTGCATTGGCCAAGTTCGATCTTATCATCATCAGTGGCGAATGTATTCTTACGAACTTTTACATAAACTTTAAAGGCTGAACGTACGCGGTTTATATAATTTTATAAGTATTAATTTTTTGGGTCATTGTGGCAGTTGTAATTTGTTAGTCATTAGTTAACCTATTAAATTTACATATCAGAATTGATTTACTCGATTAAAAAGAAAAGGAGAAACAGAAATGTTTGACTGTGATGTATTGATAACTAAACCTAGTACTCGTCGTAATTTATATTTTCTATTATTAAGCAACGTAATTAAAACAATATGTGTGCTCTTTGCGTACCTTAATTTACAAATCTAATACCTTTTAAAATGATTAATCCTTTGTTGCAAGTTGCAACACAAGAACAATATATCCTACTCGTAATCAGAGGCTGAGCTAGTATGTCGGTTACGAATTCGATTGAACCCGATAATTGAGGTCTAACACTGTATTGATTTTTAAAAATTGGATGAGACCGTATCAATTATCAATAATTCCAAAATAATCAATCAAGTCATGCGCAAATTATGCCAAGGTAGTACGGTCCGATCCAACATAATATTTAAATTGTGCACTTCCAGAGGGTCGAATGGCGCGAACCATAGATGCATCTATTCCCCCACTCGCGAATCATTCATGCGACGCGGTCCCCGCTCACGAATCATAAATGCGACGCAGTATAAATTTAGGAAATTACCCCACTCGGGAATCATACCTGCGACGCGGTCAAATATAAATTTAGGAAATTAACATTTAAGTCATACCTCTTTCTTGATTCTTTAAAAAAAATATGGAAATTCATCTTGAAACTTTGAATAAATTATTCCGCTCGCAAAACATATATGGGACGTGATTACCCATAGATTTCTTAAGTTATTATAATATTCCTCAATTCCTTTTGAAATTTACGAAATTCAAATGAAACCTTTTAAATCTTAGATTCTTCAAAATTCAATTCTTTCAAGACAATTATTGCTCAACTTAAATCTTACTTCTTCTCAAGACAAACAATAAATATAAATTGATGGTAATATCAACAAGGCATGGTGTAAACCTATGCTACCCAGACATAGGTATAGCTAGTATTTACGTACGGGATCTTATCACCTCGTGCGTACGTACCCCACAACTAAAAAGCACATATAATTTATTTCATCCATGTGGTTAATTCCCTCATTCAAGGTTAGAAAGAAGACTTACCTAGCTCCGAAGTTCCATAACCGGCTCCCAAGCCCTTACGACGACTCAAACCGATGCCCAACGCTCCAAAACTAGTCAATAATTATGCATACCCATCAATATATAATCAAATACTCATTATAAATCCTATTTACAACGATTCCCAACTCTATTTGAAAAATCGATAAATCACCCTCGGGCACACGTGCACGAATTCCGAATATTTTTTAAGATAAACTTTTCCCATGATATCACGAACTCAAATATATAATTTCTTCTCAATTCAATGTCCAAAATTCGTGGTAAAACTCCAAATACACAAGATTCTAGGTTTTTCCATCAAAACCCTAATTTCTACTAGTTTTCATGCTTGAATCCATAATAAAACTATGTGTTTGACTAACAAGAGGTGGGATTAACTTACCTTGACATAGATGATAAAAACCCCTCACTTGAAGCTCTCCAAAAATCGTCCAACCAAGAGAGAATGGTAGAAAATGGGCCAAATTCCTGTTTTAAAGAGACCTCACTGCCCAGAGTCCTCGCACATGCAGTCACTTGACCGCTTCTGTGGTTCTGCAGGTGTGAAAAATAATATGCTTATGCAGAGATGCCCCCAGTTGCCCACTCCACTTCTACTCCTTCTCTTCCGCAAGTGCGGTCTCATAGATTTAGCTGAGTTTTATATCTCACATTGTTCAAAGAAGTATTTATTTTACTAATGGAGCTGTATACTTGAACTGATATCATGCCTACTTTTCCTGCACAATTTATTTCTATTACCTGTTGAGGTTAAGTTCGTCACTACCTATTAGTCCATAGTTTGGACTTGTTACTTACTGAATTGGTGTACTCACGTTAACCCCTACACCTTGTGTGCAGTATCAGGTATCTCTGGCTATGGTAGCAGTTGTTGATTTACTCAGCAACGAATCATCGGAGATAACAAGATAGCTACCTAGCGATCACGGTCCTGCTTTTCTCCTTCTTTATCTTCCCTTTAGTGTATTTTGGTATTCTCAGACTATGATATTCTTGCTATATTTCAGAACAGTTGTAGTAGTTTCTCATGACTTGGTGACACCGCCATGTCGGCCATCTTTTCCGCATTTTCTTATTTTGAGTTCAACTCTTTTATGAATTTTCTATTATGAAAGGCTTGGTTTAAATTTTTATGAAGTGTTGAGGTGTTTTTGAGAAGCATCAGCTCGCCGAGTACCACGATAGGTGTCATTATGACAGGGTTGGTTTTTGGATCGTGACAAGTTGGTATCAAAGCCTAGGTTACATAGGTCTCACGAGTCATGAGCGGGTTTAGTGGAGTCTTGCAGATCGGTACGAAGATGCTTGTACTTATCTTCGAGAGGCCACAGAACCTTTAGGAAAACTTCACATCTTTGAATTCTTGTCATGCGAATCTGTTAATTCTGGTAACTAAACTTATATTATTCTATTCCCTCGCAGATGGTGAGAACACGTGCTACCGATCAGGATGGACAGCCACCAGTACCACCAATTGGGGCCGCTAGAGGCTGAGCTCACGGTCAACGCCATAGTAGGAGCAGGGATGTACCCCGCACAACAGCTGAGGCAGCACCTATAGATCCATCAACTGCCCCAGTTCATGATCAGGCCCCAATTGTAGATGCACCAGCAGGACTAGCTCAGCCACCGGCTGTGCCTATTGTTATTCCAAGTCTTCAGGAGACCTTAGCTCAGATTCTAATCGTGTGCACCAGTCTTTCTCAGGCGATCTCTGTTACTACTACAACAACTATTTTCTAGGCCAGGGGAGGCACTCAGACTCCCGCCCCCGTACACTCGAGCAAGTTGTTCAGACTTTAGACACCGGGGGTACTACTAGCCCAGTCGGTTGCACCTACTCAGGATTATTTGGTTCTAGTCATGCCTGATGACGAGCACTGTAGATTGGACAGGTTTGGTAGACTTCAACCTCCGGCTAGCAGTGGTACAGATGGCGGGGATGCCCCGGGTTTCTTGGACAAGAGTTAGAGGATTCTCTGTACATGGGGTATTTTTGAGACCAGTAGGGTCTCATTCACTACCTTTCAGTTCTTTCGAGCTACCTTTACTTGGTGGGAGGCTTATGAGAGGCGTAGGCCTGTTGGTGCAGCTCCCCTTACCTGGCAGCAGTTCTCCGATCTCTTTTTAGAGAAGTATATGCTACAGTCCCGCAGAGAGGAGCTGCGTAGATAGTTTGAACAGTTGCGTCGGGATGATATGACTGTGACGTAGTATGAGATAAGAATTTTAGAGTTATCCCATCATGTTGTTTAGTTGGTTCCTACTGACAGGGAGGGGATCAGGAGGTTTGTGGATGGCCTCGCATATGAGCTATGGATTCTTATGACTAGAGATAGGGTGTCTGGTGCTTCTTTTGAGAAGGTGGTTGACATTTCTTGAGAGAAAGTCGGTTTGCCGCCAGGAGCGAGTTGAGAGGAAGTCCAAGAGGTCTCAGGGATATGGTAATTTTGGTGGTGTTCCTTTTGGAGGTTAGTTTCACCACGATAGGGGTCGTCCCTTCAGGCATGCTTAGACGGCCCGTCCAAGTCACCGTGGTGGATCATAAGGGCCACTCATTCCTCAGTGCCCTTCCAGCTCAGAGTTCGTCTCATGCACCATCAGCCCAGGGCTCTTCTATGCCTGGTTCTTCTAGTGGGTATCACAGTGCTCGGGGCTTCCTTCAGTCCCCATTGCTAGTAGCGGGTAGAGGCTTCTTTGAGTATGGAGATTTGGGTCATATCAAGAGGTTTTGTCCCTACCTTACATGAGGTTCATCCCAGGAGAGGAGTCAACCTTCGACTTCAGCACTAGTTACTTCCCTACCCGCCCAGCCAGCTCGGGTAAAGGTCAGCCAGCTAGGGGTCCCCTAGAGGGGGAGGCCGATCAGGTGGCGGTTAGGCCCTTTTTATGCACTCCCTACCAGACCGGATACTATTGCTTCAGATGTTGTGATCACAAGTATTATCTCAGTTTTCCATATGGATTCCTCTGTATTATTTGATCCGGGTTCTACTTTTTAATATGTGTCATCATATTTTGCTCATTATTTGGATACGCCCCACGAGTCTCTTGTTTCATCTATTCATGTATCTAGTCCCGTAGGTGATACTATTGTCGTGGACCGCGTGTATCGATCTTGTAAGGTAACTATTGGGGGTTTGGAGACCCGAGTAGACCTTTTAGTGCTTAGTATGGTTGATTTTGATGTGATATTGGTCTGGATTGGTTGTTTCCGTTTCATGCTATTCTGGACTATCATGCTAAGACGGTGACGTTGGCTATGCCGGAGTGCCACAAATTGAGTGGCGAGGCTCATCGAATTATGTCCCCAGTAGAGGGATTTCATACTTGAAGGCTCAACTGATGATTTGGAAGGGTTGTCTTTCTTATTTGGCCTTTATGAGGGATGGCAGTGCCGATACTCTTACTATTGATTCAGTGCTGGTGGTGAGAGATTTTGCGGATGTGTTTCCTATAGACCTATCGAGCATGCTACCAGACAGAGATATTGACTTCGGTATTGATTTGGTGCCAGGCACTCTGCCCATTTCTATTCCACCGTATCGTATAGCACCGATGGAGTTAAAGAAGTTGAGGAGCAGCTTCGGCTGTGTCACCTTGGTGTGCACCTGTTCTGTTTGTGAAGAACAAAGATGACACTATGAGAATGTGCATTGATTAAAGGCAGTTGAACAAAGTCATAATCAAGAACAAGTATCATTTGCCTCATATTGATGATTTATTTGACCAGCTTCAGGGAGCAAGGGTGTTCTCCAAGATTGATCTTAGGTCAGGGTATCACCAGTTGAAGATTAGGGACTTGGACATATTTAAGAATTCTTTTCGGACCCAATATGGTCATTATGGGTTCCTTGTGATGTCTTTTGTGATGTCCAATGCCCCGATAGCGTTCATGCATTTGATGAACAACGTGTTTCGGCCTTATTTCGACTCGTTTGTTATTGTATTCATTGATGATATCCTGGTGTACTCTCATATACAGGAGGAGCTTGTCAAGCATTTGAGAGTTGTATTGCAGCAATTGAAGGAGGAGAAACATTATGCAAAGTTCTCCAAGTGTGAGTTTTGGCTCAATTCAGTGACGTTCTTGGGGCACGTGGTGTCTAGTGAGGGTATTTAGGTTGATCCGAAGAAGATATAGGAGGTTTAGAGTTGGACAAGACTTTCCTTAGCCATAGAGATTCGTAGCTTTCTCTGTTTGGTGGGTTATTACCGTCAGTTAATTTAGGTATTTTATCTATTGCATCACCCTTAACCAAATTGATCCAAAAGGGTACTCCCTTTAGGTGGTCAGATGAGTATGAAGCGAGCTTTCAGAAGCTTAAGACCACCTTGACCACGACTCCAGTGTTAGTTCTTCCATTAGCTTCAGGTTCTTATACAGTATATTGTGATGCTTCTCGGGTCGGCATTGAGTGTATGTTGATACAGTAGGGTAGAGTGATTGCTTATACTTCTCGTCGGTTGAAGCCCCATGATTCACGAGTTCGTTTCCATGATTCACGCATTGAAGATTTGGAGGCACTATCTCTATGGTGTATCTTATGCGTGTTTACTGACCATCGTAGCCTCCAACACTTGTTTAAACATAAGAATCTCAATTTAAGGCGGCGGAGATGGTTAAAGTTGCTAAAGGACTATGATATTACTATTTTGTACCATCCGGGAAAGGCCAATGTGGTGGCCTATGCATTGAGTAGAAAGGTAGTGAGTATGGGTAGTCTGGAATTCCTTCCTATTGGTGAGAGACCTCTTGCAGTTGATGTTCAGGACTTAACCAATCGGTTTGTGAGATTGAATATTTCGGAGCCCAGTCGGGTCCTAGCGTGTGTGAGTTCTCGGTCTTCCTTATTTGATCGCATCAGAGAGCGCCAGTATGATAATCCTCATTTACTTGTCCTCACGGACAAGGTTCTACATGATGATGCGAGAGATGTGAATATTGGTGATGATGATGGGGTATTGAGGATGCGGGGCCGAATATACATGACCAATGTAGATGGACTTCAGGAGTTGATTCTAGTGGAGGCCCATAGCTTATGGTATTCCATCCATCCGGGTGCCGCAAAAATATACCAGGATTTGATATAAAACTATTGGTGGAGGAGGATGAAGAAATATATAGTGGGCTTTGTAGCTTGGTGTCTTAATTGTCAGCAAGTGAAATATGAGCATCAGAGACCAGGCGACTTGCTTCAGCAGATAGAGATTCCAGAGTAGAAGTGGGAGTGGATTACCATAGATTTTGTAGTTGGACTTCTACGGACTTTAATAATGTTTGATGCTATTTGGATGATTGTGGATTGGTTGACCAAGTCTGCGCACTTCATTCCTATGTGTACTACCTATTCTTCTGAGCGGTTGGCTCAGATTTACATCAGAGAGATTGTTTGCCTTCATGGAGTGCCAATTAACATCATTTCAAATAGAGGCACGCAGTTTACATCGCAGTTTTAAAGAGGCATGCAACGAGAGTTGGGCACTCAGGTTGAGTTGAGCACAATATTTCATCCTCAAATGGACGGGCAGTCTGAGCACACTATTCAGATATTGGAGGACATGTTACGCGCTTGTGTCATTGATTTTGGGGGTTTATGGGACCAATTTCTACCGCTCATGGAGTTTCCTTAAAACAATTGTTATAGTCGAGTATTTAGAAAGCTCTGTATGAGGCTTTATATGGGATACGATGTAGATCTCCAGTAGGTTGGTTTGATTCGGGCGAGGCTAGGCTTTTGGGTGCAGACTTAGTACATGATGCTTTAGACAAGGTGAAAGTGATTTAGGAGCGACTTTGTACAGCACAGTCAAGACAAAAAAGTTATGCTGACAGAAAGGTTCGTGATGTGTCTTATATGGTTGGGGACAAGGTTCTACTAAAGGTTTCACCCAGGAAGGGTGTTATGATATTTGGGAAGAAGGTCAAGCTGAGCTATCGGTTCATTGGGCCTTTTGAGGTGCTTCGGATGATAGGAGATGTGGCTTATGAGCTTGTTTTACTATATAGCTTGTTGGGTGTGCATCCAGTATTTCATGTTTCTATGCTCCAGAAGTATATCGTCGATCTGTCTCATTTCTTGGATTTCAGCACGGTTTAGTTAGATGATGATTTGACTTATGATGTGGAGCTAGTGGCTATTTTGGAGCGGCAGGTTCGAAAGTTGAGATCAAAGGATATAGCTTCAGTAAAAGTGCAGTGGAGAGGTCAGTCCGTGGAGGAGGCTACTTGGGAGACTGAGAGGTAGATTCGGAGATATAACCATAACTATCTGAGACTTCAGGTATGTTTCTAGACCCATTTGAGGACGGACGTTTGTTTAAGAGGGCGAAGATGTAACGACCCGGCTGGACGTTTTGAGAGTTATAGCCCTGTTCTCCCATTTCCTGCTTCTTTTGTGTTCTTCAGCTGTATTGACTTAACGGGTTAGTTGGTTTGGGTCCACTGATTTTGGAGTAAATTGGGACACTTAGTTTCTTTTGTGAAGGCGTAAGATGGGAAAGTTGATCGAATGTTGACTTATGTGTAAACGACCTCAGATTTGAAATTTGATGGTTCTGTTTGCTCTGTTAGGTGATTTTGGTCTCAGGTGCGTGTCCGGAATATGATTTGGAGGTTCGTGGTAGAATTAAGCATGAATTGGCAAAAGTTGGAATTTTAGAAATATTGGGCGGCAGTAGAAATTTTGATATAAGGGTCAGAATGGAATTTCGCAAGTTGGAGTAGGTTCATGGTGTCATTTCTGACTTGTTTGCAAAATTTGTGGTCATTCGGACGTGATTTGATAGGTTTCGGCATCATTTGTGAAATTTGGAACTTTAGAAGTTCTTAGGCTTGAATCCAGGGGTAATTTGGTATTTTTTGTTGTTGTTTTGGGTGATTCGAAGGCTCAAATAAGTTCGTATGATGTTGTGGGATGTGGTTCTACATTTGGCTGAGGTCCCGAGGGCCTCTGGTGTTTTCGCACCTGCTGTAAGCACGTGATTTTTGCCCTATATGAAATACTCCTATAAAATCCAAGAAAATAAATTTTTCTTAATTATTTACCATTTTTAGAAATTTTTATAGATTTTTATTAATTGTTTACATTTTTCTTGCATGTTTAAGTCTTATTAAAATCTTGAAAAATTACCAAAATATCATGCATTTCATTTAGGATTTGTTTTTATATTGTTAGAATTAATCATAATCATTTTCTTGATAAAAAATTTTGAAAATCACAAAAAAATAGCTCACATTTATATTTTTTGTCTTTTAATTTTGGTTTATTAATTTTCCATTTTTAATATAGAATTAAGCATTTTTTATAATTTTAAAATTAGCTAATTAGTTTAATTCCACACTTTGGATAATTTAGGATTTTTAAGATGCAGGATTTTAATTAGAAGAGAAGGAAAATTAGAAAGAAAAAAAAATTAAAAAGAGGTTTGTCTTGTGAAATTGGGCCAAAATTAATGGTGAGCCCAAATCTTATACCCAAATAGTGCCCAATTCAGACCAGCCCAAGTGCTCACCACCCCAGCCCAAGAAAACGGGTCAAACCCATGAGCCGACCCATTTTTTCCCCCTCCTTTTAAAACCCATTTTTCCTAACCTAAAGGAGATAGACCCAATAGAGGAGATTGGAGCGCAACTTTTGGAAAGAACGAACCCTTCTTTTCGTCTTTCTCCTTCGCAAACCAACAACCAGAGAGCTAACTTTCTTCTTCAATCTCATCTTCCATCACAAAAATCCATGACAACCACCTTTGTTCCTCCATGAAAACCACCTGAAATTTCCATTAGCACCCACCTCCATGTTCGACCATCAGAGAACCACCATAAACGAGCTCGGATTCACCCAGAAAACGACCATAAAATATCTCCGAAAATGAGTTAAAAAGCTGTCCCAAAATCAGTGTTAAACCCACACCAAATCAGCCGCAAAACCCCTCATTAAAACCAGCTCAAGTGAAGCCCCAAAACATAGCTAGAAAAGCCCTGAAAGCAAGCTCAAAATTGACCTCAAATCAGCCCTAAAATGGATGTGTTACTGGTGGAAAATCATTCATAGAACAACCTTAAAACAAAGCTAGCTTGAGATTTACTCCTCTGCTTTACTTTTCTGGAAATTCAAGTGCGAACGGGTTCGAAAAGTGTTGGTTCGCTACTGTTGCTTCCGCCGAGCTCCTCGTTTTGTTTTGCTGCTGTTTTGATTTTTACCGGTTGAGTTTAGCTCGTCGGCCTCCTCTGTACCTTCATTCACGAAATTCAATTAGAAGAAATTAAGGTTCAATCCCCTATTCTCCTCTTATTTCATTGTGTTAATGATGGTGTTTAGCATGACACTAGTTTTGACTCAAGTGTGTTTGTTTTTTTTTTCATATGAGATTTGTGGAACATCTTTCTGTATTCTTTTGGATTTAGATGCATTCATGGGAATTAATTTCCATGCTTTAATAGTCATGCACTAATTTTGTTTCATGTTAAGTCAAATGGTAGTAGGACAATGGTTACACTTATTGGCAGTGAGTTGGGACTAATGAACAATAGGCTTTGTATAGTGTTTAACAAGAGAATCGAAATTGAATCTTATTGCTTTTAGTCTTACTGTGAGTTTGGGTCGTAGTGTATATCTAAAATCAATAAGAATTGGGCTGGATTCGAGTGTAGAATACAGAGCATTATACCTTTGTGGATTAATTGATAAGTTGTATCTCTTTTATGTTCCGTATGGTGATATTGACTTTTTATATGGCTTGAAAAAACTAGTTTGATCTTGAATTGTTAATACTCTCGAATTGTTAAATGATACTTGCATTGCTTCAGTTCCGCTGGGTTGGCTAGTTGATAGTTTTCTGATTTATTGTTGTCATTGTTTTTCAATATGTTTTATTTATCAAGATTTCTATTGAATATCGTGTTCGGTCATTCGAGCCTTCATGGATTCAGTTGCTTTATGCTTCTGACTTGGGTTAATGTATTGTTGGATGCTTGGATTAATGCCAACTTATTTTTGTTAGACCCTTATCGACCAATTCTTAGTCATATGTCTTTTGCATATTAATTTTGGGAGTATTTGACAGAACATTGGTAGTTTGCTTTAAATTGAATACAATCCTTAGAACTCGGGGCGTGCCATTTAGCAAATTTCCCTTGGCCCTCGCAAAGTTAATATGCTAGTCGCTTTAGGCGCGCTTTTTAAGTAATTTTACCTTCCTAAACTCGAGTGCGCATTTATGTGACCCAAATCCAAATCTCAACGAAGTCGAAATGTGTCAAAAATTGCGGGTGCATTTATGTGACCAGGTTCGAGATGCATTTTCACGTCGTTGTAATTCTCTAAATAATAATAATAAAAGCAGTTTAAAGTTAAAAAGCATATAAGTTATAACATGTACAAGAATCAGATTTTAGCCATTTATAATAATTTAAGCGACCGTGCTAGAACCACGGGAGCCGAGGGTGCCTAACACCTTCCCTCGGGTCAACAGAATTCCTTACACAGAATTTTTGGTTCGCAGACTCCAATTGGGAAGTCGATAATTTTTCTCGATTTGGGATTTAAATTAAACCGGTGACTTGGGACACCAAAATCCAATCCTTTTCCAAGTGGCAACTCTAAAAACAAATAAATAATCCCATTTCGAATAATGTCACTTAAATTGGAAAAACTCCCTTATACATTTATCCTTCGGGGTAGGTGTGTAAAAAGGAGGTGTGACAGCTCTGGCGACTCCACTGGGGAAACAAACCCAGAACTTCTGGTTCAGGGTTCAAGAATTCGAGCTTAATATAATTAGTATATTTGGCTTTGTCTGATTTTCCTACATGTTTCATGCTAAATGTGCTAAGTGCTTTACCGCTTTGATATTATCTGAATTGTATATATAAAATTGTGCCGAAACCCTTCTCTTCTCACCTCCGGGGATGTGCTTACTCGTTGAGACTCCCTATTCTGTTAGTGTCATACCTTCAAAATAAGGAAGATGTCGGACAAGTTACTAAGTCGGATGATCTCGCGGGTCCCCGAAACGTAGCCCCCTCCTCGACTCAAGTTGTCCGCTCGGGGACACAGTCTAGAACATATACTCATATTTTGAACCTAGAATAACTCGAACTCATGTCGGAACCCTAATAGGACGTTTGTTTGCATCATGTGCATTTGACTTAGGGGACTCAACACAGGGGTTGGGTCCGTCTAGGACAGGTGACCCGAAATAAATTGACCATCCTGATGCATCTTACGCGCTACTTGCGCATTTATTTGCTCGACTGTGCATGTTGACCGGCTTGTATATAATGAGTGAAAAATTGTAAAAAATAGCAGTGTTAGGACTAAGTGAGGGAAATCATTTGTTTGAAAAAGACCCAATACCTAAATAGTACCGAAATGCTGACAGATTTTTGGAAAAATGAAAAGAAAAAAAAAAAAGAGAAAAAGAGAAAATATTTGAAAAAGCAGAAAGACAATTGTTGGTCGAAATAGTTTTGATTTTGGCAAGTCTGACCGAACTACGCGGATCTGATTCTCACCGGATGTGAGATACGTAGGCAAACCTCATCGGTTCCGACCCCAATTTTCAAAAAATCCAAAAATATTTTCCTTTAGTTCCTTCATTAAAAAATCTTTCCTTAGAAAATTCAAAAAAAGTAGTTTTTAAACTCAAAAAAATGGTTTCCTTCTTTCTAATATTTTTTATGAAATAAAAAGAAAAATCAAAATTTAAAATACAGATTTTCTTCATTTTGAAGTATTTTTCCAAAACAATCAGAAATATAAATCCAAAAAAATACTTCTCAAATGTCTTTCTTTCATAAATATCAATAAAAAAAAATTGAAGTCCAAAATATATTCTTAATAGTCTCTCTTTTGAAAATTAAGAGGCAACAATCCAAAATCCAAAAAATATTTTTCTTTCTTCTTTAGAAAAAGAGAAAACAAATGAAAATACAAAAAAAAAATATTTTCTTTTTATTTCTAAAACTCCCAAAGTTCCAAACAAAAGAAAAAGAATTTTTAGAAGTCTTTCTTTCAAAAATATAATCAAAATAAAATTCAAAAATCCAAAAAAAATAAAAATTCCCTTTCTCCTTTTAAAGCATTTTTTTTTAGAAAATTCCAAAAAAAAACATCAAAAAATCAAAAATGTTTTTTCTTTTGCCTTAAAGCTTTATGGTCTGAGTTTTATAAAAATAAAAAAAGAGTTATTTACTCAATTCCCAATCTTCCCGAACTACGTTGGTTTGATTCTTACCGGATGTGAGATACGTAGGCAACCCTCATCGGGTCCAACCTCCCTTTTGCAAAAATAGCCCAAAAAAAAAAGGTGTGTCAAAATTTTAATTTTTGTCATAATAAGTCGGGTGATGCCATTCTTGCTTAAAATAAGCCGAATGTCCCAAAAGGACGCCGGAAGGACTTTTTTGCAAGAACAGCCACCCTGAGCCATTTTTAAATGATTTGCGGGGGCAGCCTTAAAATCCTCTCCCAGAAGTGCTGAAAGGTCGTATCTGCAAAACCAAGTCTTTGATTTTCCTAAATGAAAATTTTGCAAAAAATAGCCACTTTTTTCCTTTTAGGTCAAAATAAATCATTAAAATACTCCTTAGATGTCTTTCTTTCATAAATAAAAAATATAAAAAATACAATTTTGAAAAAATTGAGTCCGAAAAATATTTTCGCTCAAAATCCAAAATATTTTCGTAAAAGTCCCTCTTCCGAAAATTAAGAAGCAACTTTCAAAGTCCAAAAAATATATATTTTCTTTCGTGTTAGAAAAAGAGGAAATAAATGAAAATTAAAACAAAAATATTTCTTTTACTTCTAAAATTTCCAAAGTTCCAATAAAAAGAAAAGAAATTTTTAGAAGTCTTTCTTTCAAAAAATAAGAAGGAAAATCAAAATCAAAATATATTTCCCTTTTTCTTTTAAAGTATTTCTTTCAACAATACCAAAAAAAAAGAGTTAGCTTATTTACCTTATTTGCAAGAACTACACCTGGCCTGATTCATGCGGGACCATGATACGTAGGCAATCTATATAAGATTCGACCGTTAATCCTTAGAAAAAGAGAAAAAGAGAAATACGAGGGAAATAAGTAAAAGGAAAAAACAAGAGAGAAAAAGAAACACAAAGGAATAAAATAAGGCATTAAGTGAAAACCTTGAAAAGAAAAAAGCAGAAAATGAAAATAGAGAAGCAGGAAAAGAAAATGAGAGAAAACAAAACAAAAGAGAAAGAAAAGAGAAAAGGAGCAAAAGAAAAGTCGGGATGACGCATGCAACCGTGGCAAACATGTAGATATTCATTTAATTGTATAGGTGCATCACACTCCATTGTGTGGCTATCTATCTGTTATTTGTTTCATACTAACCGTTGTTGCTGTCATTCCCAGCTGAGCTTTTTAGAAACAGTGGTTGGTTTGTGGTAAGCTGGCCTCGCATCGATACTTCACCAGATCCAAAGCAAATACAGAGATGTCATCTGAAATGACTCTGCCTGCAATCCCCATACCCGAAGACAACCTCATCTCGGGGGTCCCGGCCTCTGAATCCTATACGGCTGAAGAAATATGATGTCCGCCATGGGAAAGCTTTTAGCAGAGGCAATAAAAATTGGAGAAATGGTATAAAATGGGCTAAAAACGGGCATAATCTTGAGCTAGTCGGCCGTAAGAGCAACCTCCCAAGCCATCCAAGGCGGGTCTGGAGGAATGGCAAAAGGTAATAAGAAAGAAGAAACTGTTATGGCAGCCTCAGGGGCTAAGAGACACCGGGCTCCTAGACCCATGTTTTCTGGGAGATCCTCTCAACACTACTACCCTCATCCTGACATGTCTTATGCCCCACAACCATATGCGGTCATGAACGCTCAACCCTTTGCCCGACCGCAGCCACATGCCAACAGAAATCAACCTCCATTCCCAAGAGATCAGCCTCCCCAGCAGAACCACTATAATCCTCGACCTCTGCAGAATAACTTCCGTCCTCAGGAACCACCCAGGAAACCAAACTTTACCCCAATTGGTGAATCTTACTCTAGTCTATTCCCGAAACTTGTCCAAATGGGTCTACTGCAGCCGGTCCCTCAGAACAGACATCGCCTGCCTAGAGAGCTGGTGTCAGGTGTGCATACCATTCAGGGGCAGAAAGCCATCATACAAATGATTGTTGGGCTCTGAAACAAACGGTGGAGAACTTAATAGAGCAAGGGAAAATTGTGTTGAAGGATGAGGATGTCCCGAATGTGACCAATAATCTGCTGCCCGCTCACAATAACGGGCCAGTAATCGGGATGATTTGTGAAGATAGGGAGTTTGATCCAGCCTTAAAAGCTATAATTGCTATCGCTACGGAAAGAAAGCCAAATGTGGCCTCGAAGCAAGAGGAAGGGGAAAGGAAGAGCAAAATCACTGAGACAGAACCAGAAAAGAAAACTGACTTGAAAAAAGGAACAAAAATGTACGTACCTGAGCAAGCTTCTAGGGTACGGGGGACAATTAAACTGCCTCGGCTGAGTGATCCAGTGGTTATTGGACGCGTACCAAAGAATCCAATGACCGACCCTTCTGCGGTGCCATAGAATTACCAGCAAACAGTGGTTACATACAAGGGCAAAGAAATCTCGGGAGAACTTCCAGGAAAAACCTCTGTCGAGAAATATTCAAAACGTAGAGAAAGTAAAAAATGCCACCAGAAGGCACTACGAAACCAACATGGTTCATCCAGGGGAAGGTACTAGCACCGCTGAGGTGCTATACATGGGACCAGATGCTAAAGTACAAAATTGGAAGGCTACGCTATTCCCGATCAGGCGGGAGTTCCGGTAGACTAGCCCTGTCACCTTTTCTGCATCCCGAGTTATTTCAAGGTGTAACTCGGATGTTTCCTGTAGTTTCTTGTCTTTAAATTCCCGAATGTGAACCCTGTTATCTTCAAAATTCCAAATAAAAAAATGAAATCAATATTTCATTGTTCATTTTTCTTTCTGATTTTGCTATTTTTCCCCTTCATTTCTTCTTTTTAGTTCTAATAATGCAGCTTTAAATAACATGACATGCTTGCAGACTTCATGCCTAGATCCCGAAACGATGTCAGATTTTGAAATAATGAATCAAGAGTCGAAATGCAAAGAAGGTAACCTCAAGAAAATAAAACAAAGAATTGGAACAATTGAAGGAAAATTGGTTCGCGTACATTACAACAAAAAAGTGTGATGTACTCAGGGAACTCCCGGGTAGTTGTACCAACAAAGAATGTGGTCCATGCTTACAACAAGAAAGTGCGGCCCAGGAATCTTGAAATAGGACAACTGGTGTTAAGGCGCATTCTTCCTCATCACCAGGAAGCAAAAGAAAAACTCGCTCCTAATTGGAAGAGTCCATACAACATCTGAAAAATATTTTTGAGAGGAGTACTATATCTGGGAGACGTCGAAGGAAATGATCCTGAAGGAGAAGTCAATGCAGATGCAGTCAAAAGGTATTATGTCTAGGCCTCTTGGTTTGATGGCTTTTGCGTAATTGAGATGACGAAGACTTTCCTTCTAGCTACCCCAAACACTATCAACCCTTCGTAATCCCTTTGAGTCGGTTACTCTTCTTTGGTCACCCTCTTTGGAACCCGGAAGCACTATCAAAAAAAAAAAGATTAAAAAAAAAAGGAAAGGAAAAAGAAAGAGAAAAGAAACAAAAACAAAAACAAAAAAAATCATTTTCCTGAACTACGTTTGACTTGATTCCGAAAGGATATGTAGGCAGCCTCTCCCTGAGGTTCAGTCACACCAAAACAAAAATCCCAATTTTCCCAAAAATTAAAACTCGGGCAGATGATATGATAGTTCGGCTATGAGTCCGCCGAAATGGTTCCAAAGTTGTAGTTCCGCTCAAAATCCTTTTTACCCAAAGACCTTGTTTAAGTCCTTCCGATCAATTGGCAAAGGCAGGGAACTGGAAAACGTCATTGTTGGAATCTGATACAATTCATATTGAGAGAAATAAAATGAGAGAGTCTTATCGGTGAAAACCTTCAGGCACCATAAGGCGATGATGAGTATAGAAAATGAAAATGAGAGAGTTCGCTTAGTGAAAACTCGCAAAGAGCACTATCAGGCGACGGTGAGAAGAGAAATGAGAGAGTCGATTGGCGAAAACCCACAAAGGGCGCTGTCGGCCGAAAAGAAGACATCTCATCACTAAAAGAGTCCTGGAAAGGTTCCCTGGTTTTGAAATGCAGATCAATGGGTTCACGAGGAGCTGGAAAGTTTGTGTGGGTCGGGCGTCCAGTCCAAGAAGCATGTCGTGTTCATTTGAAGCCAGCATGCACACCCCAGATAAGTCCTTCTTTTCGCCCGAAAGGGACGTTTCTCTTTAAACTCATTCGCTTGCCTTTTTTAGATTTCTTCCTTGAACCTCTTTCGGTTTAACACTGATTCCGGAATTACTACAAAGAAAGGTGGCAGGATTTGTTCTATCGGGCTCTGCCTGGTCAGAGTCGAAGAAAATTCCCAGCCTCAGTGAGTACGTCAGGCCAATCCCGACTAACCATAGTGGTTGATGCTTTCGAAGCAAAGACATTGGAAAAGAAAGAAAATCAAAGACAAGGGCAGAATAAAGTGAAAAGGCCAGAGCCCACGCGGGCGAGTCATCATGAAATCCTCAGGCTGAACCCGGTCGGTTTGAAAAGAGATTCACCCTCAAGGCCAACAAGCAGCAAAGTTTTCAACGGAAAGGGGGCCGGGATCAAGCAATTGGAATGATCAAGGCCACAAAACCAACCACCGTTTCAAACTAATAAATTGTTTTTTATTGAAAATAGGTTCCATTCAAATCAACCATGCAAGAAGCAGGTGCAGCCCAAAAAGAGATGAAATGCGCAAGTGTTGAAACAACTTTGCAGCAGGAAAACGACCAAAAAGGAAGTGTTCCCCAATTTCTTTCATGCTTTTTGCTAATTAAAAAAAAGGAAAATATAAAAAGAAGAAGAAAAGAAGGAAAAAGAAAAGAAAATGAAAATGAAAATCCCAAAAGAAAAACAAATCATAGTAGTATAGGAGCCTCTTTCTTTCCAAATCCCGGCAAAAAAACCAAGGATCTCCCGGCCAAAAAACCGAGGATCTCCCGGCCAAAAAACCGAGGAGCTTTTTCTTTCCAAATCCCGGCCAAAAAATCGAGGATCTCCCGGTCAAAAAATCGAGGAGCTTTTTCTTTTTAAATTCCGGCCAAAAAATCGAGGATCTCCCGGCAAAAAAACTGAGGAGCTTTTTCTTTCCAAATCCCGGCCAAAAAACTGAGGATCTCCCGGCCAAAAAACCGATGAGCTTTTTCTTTCCAAATCCCGGCCAAAAAACCGAGGATCTCCCGGCCAAAAAACCGAGGAGCTTTTGTCTTTCCAAATCCCGGCCAAAAAACTGAGGATCTCCCAGCCAAAAATCGAGGAGCTTTTTCTTTCCAAATCCCGGCCAAAAACCGAGGATCTCCCAGCCAAAAAACCGAGGAGCCTTTTCTTTCCAAATCCCGGCCAAAAATCGAGGAGCTTTTTCTTCCCAAATCTCCGCTAAAAAAAATCGAGGATCTCCCTACACAATCCTGATTTGATTGCTTTGATATATGTCACAACTAACTCACGAAATTTTTCTAGTGAAAACTGGGGCAGAAATATTTTATTTATTTGTTTGTTTTGATATCTTATGCAGGTCGATCTCAAGACACAGGATTCGAGATGACAAAAAGAATGAGTCTCAATCCAGAATAAAGGAAAAGAACGAAAAGAACAAAAAGAAGTGAATTCAAAGTGCCGAGGCAGATAGAGATGCGGGCTACTTAAAACTTGATTAAAGTCACAAGCTTAGCCTGTCCCGCCTTGATCCAATGCTGAAAAAAAGAACCAGCACATGCAGCTAACGAGCATCAAGATTCAGATCGGAGTCAACAGTAAAAACCAGCTAAGACTCAAGATCAAGCTTCAAGAGATTTATAAATATGAATCTTGTAACTCGTAGTTGATAGGCCTAGCTAGCTTAGCTCTTGATTTTCCATTTTGGTGTAATAAGGAGCTTAGCAAGCAGAAACAACAGCAACATCAGTGAAATCAAAGCTTCCCGGTAGTTCCAGTTACCAAAACTTCCAAAACTACACTGACCTGATTCCTTTATAGCTAAGGATATGTAGGCAATCTCTGAAGCAAGGTTCGGTCAAAATCTCTCTAAAAAAAATGCTTCTCATGGAGTTTCAAACGGGCAAAAATCCCTCATATTGCTCAATTTATCTTTGCCCAAAAACTCTTCATGTTTCCGAGCAAAGAGGGGAGCTGTAAGCACGTGATTTTTTCCCTATATGAAATACTCCTATAAAATTCAAGAAAATAATTTTTTCTTAATTATTTACCATTTTTATAGATTTTTATTAATTGTTTACATTTTTCTTGCATGTTTAAGTCTTATTAAAATCTTGAAAAATTACCAAAATATCATGCATTGCATTTAGGATTTGTTTTTATATTGTTAGAATTAATCATAATCATTTTCTTTAAAAAAAAATTTGAAAATCACAAAAAAATAGATCACATTTACATTTTTTGTCTTTTAATTTTGGTTTATTAATTTTCTATTTTTAATATAGAATTAAGAGTTGTTTATAATTTTAAAATTAGCTAATTAGTTTAATTCCACACTTTGAATAATTTAGGATTTTTAAGATGTAGGATTTTAATTAGAAGAGAAGGAAAATTAGAAAGAAAAAAAAAAGAATTAAAAAGAGGTTTGTCTTGTGAAATTGGGCCAAAATTAATGGTGAGCCCAAATCCTATACCCAAATAGTGCCCAATTCAGACCAGCCCAAGTGCTCACCACCCCAGCCCAAGAAAACGGGTCAAACCCATGACCCGACCCTTTTTTTTTCTCCTTTTAAAACCCGTTTTTCCGAACCTAAAGGAGATAGACCTAATAGAGGAGATTGGAGCGCAACTTTTGGAAAGAACGGACCCTTCTTTTCTTCTTTCTCCTTCGCAAACCAACAATCAGAGATCTAACTTTCTTCTTCAATCTCATCTTCCATCACAAAAATCCATGACAACCACCTTTGTTCCTCCATGAAAACCACCCGAAATTTCCACTAGCACCCACCTCCATGTTCAACCATCAGAGAACCACCATAAATGAGCTCGGATTCACCCAGAAAACGACCATAAAATAGCTCCGAAAATGAGTTAAAAAGTTGTCCCAAATCAGTGTTAAAACCACACCAAATCAGCCGTAAGATTTCTCATTAAAACCAGCACAAGTGAAGCCCCAAAACATAGCTAGAACAGCCCAGAAAGAGAGCTCAAAATTGACCTCAAATCAGCCCCAAAATGGTTGTGTTATTGCTGGAAAATCATTCATAGAACAACCTTGAAACAAAGCTAGCTTGAGATTTACTCCTCTGCTTTACTTTTCTGGAAATTCAAGTGTGAACGGGTTCGAGAAGTGTTGGTTTGCTATTGTTGCTTCCGCCGAGCTCCTCGTTTTGTTTTGCTGTTGTTTTGATTTTTACCGCTTGAGTTTAGCTCGTCGGCCTCCTCTGTACCTTCAGTCACAAAATTCAATTAGAATAAATTGAAGGTTCAATTCCCTATTCTCCTCTTATTTCATTGTGTTAATGATGGTGTTTAGCATGACACTAGTTTTGACTCAAGTGTGTTTATTTTTTTTTTCGTATGAGATTTATAGAACATCTTTCTGTATTCTTTTGGCTTTAGATGCATTCATGGGAATTAATTTCCATGCTTTAATAGTCATGCACTAATTTTGTTTCATGTTAAGTCAAATGGTAGTAGGACACATTCTTTGGTTACACTTGTTGGCACTGAGTTGGGACTAATGAACAATAGGCTTTGTACAGTGTTTAACAAGAGAATCGAAATTGAATCTTATTGTTTTTAGTCTTACTGTGAGTTTGGGTCGTAGTGTATATCTAAAATCAATAAGAATTGGGCTGGATTCGAGTGTAGAATACAGAGCATTATACCTTTGTGGATTAATTGATAAGTTGTCTCTCGTTTATGTTCCGGATGGTGATATTGACTTTGTATATGGCTTGCAAAAACTAGTTTGATCTTGAATTGTTAATACTCTCGAATTGTTAAATGATACTTGCATTGCTGCAGTTCCGCTGGGTTGGCTAGTTGATATTTTTCTGATTTATTGTTGTCACTGTTTTCCAATATGTTTTATTTATCAAGATTTCTATTGCATATCGCGTTCAATCATTCGAGCCTTCATGGATTCAGTTGCTTTATGCTTCGGACTTGGGTTAATGTATTGTTCGATGCTTGGATTAATGCCAGCTTATTTTCGTTAGGCCCTTATCGACCAATTCTTAGTCATATGTCTTTTGCATATTAATTTTGGGAGTAGTTGACAGAACATTGGTAGTTTGCTTTAAATTGAATACAATCCTTAGAACTCGGGGGGTGCCATTTAGCAAATTTCTCATGGCCCTCGCAAAGTTAATATGCTAGTCGATTTAGGCATGCTTTTTAAGTAATTTTACCTTCCTAAACTCGGGTGCGTATTTATTTGACCCAAATCCAAATCTCAACGAAGTCGAAATATGTCAAAAATTGCGTGTGCATTTATGTGATGTGGTTCGAGACACATTTTCATGCCGTCGTAATTCTCTAAATAATAATAATTAAAGCGGTTTAAATTTAAAAAGCACATAAGTTATAACATGTACAAGAATTATATTTTAGCCATTTATAATAATTTAAGCGACCGTGCTAGAACCACGGGATCCGGGGGTGCCTAACACCTTCCCTCGGGTCAACAGAATTCCTTACATAGAATTTTTGGTTCGCAGACTCCAATTGAGAAGTCGACAATTTTCCTCGATTTGGGATTTAAATTAAACCGGTGACTTGGTACACCAAAAGCCAATCCTTTCCCAAGTGGCGACTCTAAAAACAAATAAATAATATCATTTCGAATAATGTCACTTAAATTGGAAAAACTCCCTTACACATTTATCCTTCGGGGTAGGTGTGTAAAAAGGAGGTGTGACACCTGCAGTGGGGAGCCCATAGGTGCGGACCGCGGAAGCGAAGGGAGGCTCACAGATGCAGGCAGGAGTGGATTGGGCTGGAAGCATAGGTGCGAGATTTGGATCGCACCTGCGAGACCGCAAATGCGAATTTTGAGGGAGTAAGTAGGATCCGCACGTGCGATAGATTTTTTGCAGGTGTGGCATTGCAGAAGCAGGAATATTACCACAGATGCGGTTTTGCTAGGTAGAACCTATAAATTTGAGACTTCGCGAATTTCGCTCATTTCCACCATTTTTTAAGACGGGTTTTGGAGTTTTTGGAGTGATTTTGAAGGGAGATTCAAGGGGTTTGCAGTGAGGTAAGTTCTTGAGCTCTAGTACTCCTATCTATGGTGTTTTCCCATTGTTTTATCAACTAATTAGTGGAAATTAGGGTTGAAAATGAGAGGTTAGGGCTTTGGATTTTGGAGAGTTGATTTGAGGATTTGAGGGACCAAATGGAGTCGGATTTTGATAAATTTCATATGTATGGACTCGTGAGTGAATGTGCTTTATAGTTTTATGACTTTTGTCGGATTTCGAGATGTGGGACCAGTGGCCGAGTTTGAGTGGATTTCGGGATTTGTGTCCAAGTAAGTAATTTTTCGTGTGGAATTGGTTCCTTGGCCTACATTGATTGCAATGTATTGCTTTTTGTTAGATTCGGGACGTTTGGAGGGCGGTTCAAGAGAACAAAGGTGTAGCGGAATAGGATTTTGGCTTGATTGAGGTAAGTAACGCTTCCAAACTTAGTTATGAGGGTTCGAAACCACGAACTATGTGTATGTGATTAGTATTGAGGTGACGCACATTCCAATTGACGGGTGTGCGGGTGTGCATCGTGAGAATCGTTGTCACACCTCCTTTTTACACACCTGTCGAAGGATACTGTATACGGGAGTTTTTCCAATTTAAGTGACATCATTCGAAATGGGATTATTTATTCAATTTTATTCAGAGTCGCCACTTGGGATAGTTTTTTTCTGGTGTCCCAAGTCACCGATTTATTTTAAATCCCAAATCGAGGAAAATTCGACTTTTCTTTTGAAGTCTGCGAACCAGAAATTCTGAATAAGGAGTTTTGCTAACCCGGGGAAGGTGTTAGGCACCCCCCGGATTTCGCGGTTCTAGCACGATCACTTAAACTATTATAAATGGTCTATTATCTGATTTTAATATATTTTTTAATCTCTGGTTCATTTTAAACTTATTAAACCGCTTTTTAACTATTTTAAAAAAAATTTCAACGTCATCTAAAATGCGTCTTTTGGACTACGCCATATGAAATGCACCTGTAGTCCGAGACACATTTTATTTAACGTTGTGAGATTTGGATTTGGGTCACATAAAATGCACACCCGAGTTTAGGAAGGTAATTTATTAAAATAACACGCCTAAAGCAACTACGCGTTTGCAAATTTGCGAGGGCCATAAAAATTTGCTAAATGGCGCGCTTCTAATTCTAAGGATTGAAAATAATTAAACGAGGGCCACTGATTATCTAATTTTATTTGGTGGCACACCTCAAACTAACTACAAGGATCTACTAATTAAATAAGGCTAAAGGAATCATAACTACTTTTAAACCACAACTGAATTTAAATTGTGAATCTAAAGGGCTAAGACTAAGTGAAGTCTACTCCATTTTTCATTTCAGAACTTAGGCTTGACCTGACATGAGGCCCAATGGCCTAAAAATTATCGGGCTGCAAGATTATAAACTCCACGACAAATTCCATTCGAACCCAAGTAGAGAGCTCAATTTTCATGAGGCACGCACAAGCTGGATACCAAAGGATTCGCATATCAAACCCATACAACATCAGAAGGCAATCAGATGATGACAGGGGGATGTAAATATCAACAGATCCGTAAAATCGAGTAGCTACCAAATCAAACTAACAATCATTAGCTATTGAAGTACTAATTAGAATTAAACTGACCAATTGACAACTACAAAGACTTTAAATAACAAATCACGATGCATCTTTCTAATATTCACAATTAAGTCGAATACGTAGCATTCCAATTTCCATTCCAATTAAATTTAAGCACATCTACATGCCTTTCAACAATAACTACATGCGTGATTTACCTTCTGAAGCAAACCAGACCATTTTATCTTTTATCAACATGATGTTATACACACTAATTTTAAAAGATACATTCAGATACCCACTCTCATGGATATTACATCATCCAAACATCACAAGCATGTACCAACAATTTAACAGAGCTACATAGCATACACTGTCTAAGGCAGTCACATTACAAGATTCAAATAATGGAATGCAGGGCCTAAAATACTGATTTAACCAAGCAAAATATTCTCAGAGTTTTCATGACAGTACCATATGAGGCACAATAATAAAAGCCTACTTATGAAAGGTAGAACCCATTTAGACAATGTAATCACATTAAATTAAAAGAACAAATCAGAGTAACGTTATGGAATCAACAAAATAAACTAATTGCTATGCTTTGAATTCTTCTTTTCATTTCATCCTTCAAGTTCACTTCACAACCATTGAAACTCAAAAGTATGTACCTGGATATTGAAAGAGTAAAGAAAAAAATGATGGATCAGCAAAGAGTCAGTAGAAGGCAGCAGCAGTCAGCCCAGAATCAACAAGGAAGAAATACCAAACATCATTTGAACCAATTTTGAAACCCCCAGACTCAAATTAAAACAGGACTCCAATCACAAATTCAGCTCGGAATCAGCTTTCAAAAAAAAAACCAAATTAAACCAGCTTCAACCCCATGTGAATCAGAGATTGCTTCAGAAATTCAAAACTTCCAGCATTACTGAAAGAAATTCAATGGAATAGTGTTTCTTTTGAAATTCCAACCATTTTTTATTTTCAGTCTTTTTCTCTGTTCATCTCTCTTCCAAAAATCTGATTTGATTGTCAAGTTATGATTCCTTTATAGGCGAGGTTCTAGGACAGCAGAAATAATTTCAGTTTTACCCATTGCCCCTTTTCCAATTATTGTTTTTTGTTAGTTAATATCTGAATTTTTAACTTGTTTCCCAAGTCAGTCCCTTTTTCACCTTCCAGGAAGTTTCCTAAGTCAGTTACAAGAGATTTCCTCACCTAAGTTCCCTAAACTACCCCTTAAACCCCTGTCAATTACCCTTGGAACCAGATGGGTCAAATTGACCCAGGGTTCAGCCCTAAACCTGGGCTTCCCAACTAGAATGAACCCCATTTTCCTCTTGTCTTTTGATTCAACAGCAACCAAATCCAATCCATCATAAGCCCAAACAAAAATTCAAACCAAAAAGGGGGGTACAAACTAAATGGATTCGAAATGAAACTAGAACAGAGGGGAAAAAGAGATTTAAAATTAAACATGAGAACTAGAATGAAAATCTAAAGCTTAGCACGACCTAAATAAAACTAAACATGCAAATGAGCAAACCGGACACAATCAAGGAACATTTTTTTTTAATTAAAAAGAGAACACTGGAAAGCAACGGAACAAACATGAATATCAAACAACCAATGAAAAAACCTATATTCAGAAATTAAAATTTTCCTAAATTCATCAGAAGGAGCTAATTGAATAAAAGTAGAATAAAGAGAAGGGGAACAGATGGAGAAATAACGAAAATGGACAGTAAAGATGAAGAAAACTTACCGATTCAAACTCGAACTTGACTGACCTTCCAATTAAAACCACGAGATAATGTCAATCACCTGTTCTTTGTCAAGAGTAGGCAAATAACATTATTTCGCGATAAAATTGGCCCTAAAACTCATGAGACTGGACCATTGACCTTGCATGTGTAAATTTGATTTTAGGCTTTTAGGGCTTGACTCTTTGATTCAATATTTGAATATTTCTTGGGAGTTTCAAGGGAAACCAAGTGAGGCTTTGGAAAGAGGAGGGGGTTCTGGGTTGTTTTGTGGTGGCGCCGCCGGCCGGTGGCGGTGGGAAAACGAGGCGGCGCTTTAGTGTTTCATTTGTTGATCTGAATTTCAAGAGATTCCAGAGGGATTTGAGAGGATTTGTTTGGAGATTTGGGACAGGGAGGTGGAGAGGAGTTAGGGGTGTGATTTTGGGTGTATTTGGCCGCCGGCCGCCGCCGTGGGCGATTTCCGGCAGGCGGCAGACGGCGGTGTGGGGCAGCGTTACATTAGGGCTCTGAGGGGTGTTTATGAGAGACGGTTTGGGGGTAGGGAGTATTTAGGACATATATATATTTATTGGGTCCCCAGTTCTAGAACGTTGGATCTCAATGATCCAACGGTTGATATTGAACACATACAAAGACAGGGTCGTTTGGTTATAAAGGGTGCTGGACCGGGTTGAGATACAGTTTTGGGTCGGGTATTTGTGGGGTTGATCGGGTATAACGGTTTGGGCTGGCCCAAAAAATTGTTTCTTTTTATTAAAAACCCTTTTTCTTCTTTTTTTTTTTTTTCATTTTCAAATTTTGTTAATTACAAATTAAAAATAAAATCTGATTTAATTCTAAAATGAAATTAATAAACTAATTGCTTCTCAAAAATTAATTAAGTCCTAAATTAAAAAAAAACTATAAAAAATCGAAAATTAAAAGGTAAAAATACAAAATGAACTATTTTTGTAATTTTCTTTCAATTTTGTATTATTAATTAACTAATTATCCTAAAAATAGAAAATTGGATCCTAAATGTAAATGCGATATATTTTTGTATTTTTTATGAATTACATAAATTAAATATGCACACAAAAATTCAATCAAACACGAAAATTATGCAATAATTCCTAAAAACCAAATAATCAAAAGAAAAAAAATCCTAAATTTGGGAATTTTGTAGGAATAATTCATGTGAGACAAAAATCACGTGCTCACAATCGTGACCTAGTTCATTCCATGGCACCATTTCGTGACTCTTTTTTGTTGATATCCGTGTTTCCGTGTGATTAAGTAAACGAGCAGTAAATCATGCTAGATATCATATTAGTTCTTTACGCTGATACTTTTGGGACCCGAGTGGTCGTTTGTTGCTATCATCTCACTTGTTGCATTGATATTCTATACTCGGCCTTATCCATGCATTTCATATCATGTCTCTGTCTCAGTTGTTATTTATTGGAACATCATATCATTGTTCCGAGCTAGTTTACATGGCATTATGAGCCCGTGTGTGAGACAAGAGAGTGATGACTGAGTGAGGCCGAGAGCCTGATTATGAGTGACAATTATGGGATCGAGCTGCATGTCGTAGCGGTTATATTGATGGTTATGATAGGGCTTGGGCTGTAGGAGCCCCTCCGGAGTCTGTAACACACCTCCAGTGAGCGTGGATGATATTATTGAGGGATGTATTTCCTTGGACATAAATTTGTCCGAAGTATTGATATCTAGAGATGAATTTCTCCACAGGGTTAGATTACCCTTTTTTCTCGGTACCGAGTGACTTATAGTCGACGATGAGTAAGTTCCGGGATAGACTTCCTTGGACCGGATGGCCATATGCGGTACCGAGTGATTGAGTATGTATATATATATACCTAGAGATGGATTTCTCCTCATCTTTCAGGTGGGAGCCTGCCAATGACTTGAACTTGAAATAAATCCCCTCATTCTCCAGGTGGGAGCCTGCTACTGACTTGAAGCTTGAAATGAATTCTCTCATTCTCCAGGTAGGCGTATGCCAATGACTTGAACTTGAAATAAATTCCCTCATTCTCCAGGTGGGCGCCTGCTAATGACTTGAACTTGAAATAAATTCCCTCATTCTTCAGGTGGGAGCCTGCTACTGACTTGAAACTTGAAATGAATTCCCTTATTCTCCAGGTAGACGCCTGTCAATGACTTGAACTTAAAATAAATTCCCTCATTCTCCAGGTGGGCGCCTACTATCACAGCAATCATAGAAAAATCAAACAAAATTTTCTGCACCAGTTTGTACCAGGAACATTCATTAGTGTTAGTTGAATCTCATTATCCAGGAGGGTTCTGAAAACTTGAAAGCTAAATTTCATTATCTAGGGACGTGTTGCAAACTTAAAACTAAATCACATTATCCAGGAGGGTCCTGACAACTTAGAATTAATTCCCATTATCCAGGAGGGTCCTGACAACTTAGAATTAAATCTCATTATCCAGGAGAGTCCTGAAAACTAAAAAGATGAACTTATCTAGAACATGCTTTCCTCATGGAAGATTCTTCCAAAGCAAACAAAATTTCTTGCCCCCATTTTAAACAAAGAAAATCTCGTTAGTTTGAAAATGTGGTGGTTAGTTTGTGGCATCATTACTGAAGGTGTTTGCTTCCATCACTACCACGCTTCATTCTAATTAGTTGCATGGGGCTAACAAGGAATTGTTTGACCTTCTTATTGAACCTCGACCACAAAAACCTGTGAATCCGAATCCCTTACACTCAACTTGTTGTATAGAATTTTTATTCCGAAAATTGTTGAACCTTTGCATTTCCTCAAAATTCACGAATCACTTGAGCACCTGAACTTTCAATTACCACCACATTGCTCATTCTGAATCATGTCACTTGTGATGTGCTTGGCTGAATTTCACTTGGTGTAATTAATAAGCTGGTAGTTGGCTTTGAAGCCTTTTCTTGCTTGTTTAAACTTGACAGAGACTTAGAAAACAGTAGACCCAAAAGAAAGCGAAGCAAAGTATCTTCGAAAATTAGGGATAAAAAGGAAAATTTTGAACAAAACTGACTATTTAGAGAAGAATGGAAAAGAGACTTATCTGAGTGAAGCAGCTGGCTCCAATGATCATGACATGCATTTTTAATTGATCAGCCTAATCGGTCCAACTAATCATATTTCATTTCATGCCATGTCTTCATTTTTCAAAAACCAAGATTTGCATCATTCAATTTTTCTATAAAGTCACGAACCTCACTCGGCTTGTAGTGCCCCGGGAATTTTCACCAACAAACCTCTCTCATTTTCTCAATTCTCAGCTCACCATCGCCTTACGGTGCCCTCGAGGCTTTTTACCAATAATACTCTCCCATTTTAAATTTTCTCTCAGCTTTTCATCGCCTTGCGGCTCCCATGAGGGTTTTCACCAATAAGACTCTCTCATTTTACTCATATTTCCTTGTACCCGTGAACAAAATGTTACCCATAATGTGAATCATACCTCTATCTCACTTAACTTGGAATCATCAAAGATTGATCAGAAGGTCATTCTATGGACCATAGTGTTTGGACAGGGTTAGAAAGAAAGAGTGGCATGAAGGCTCAAAACAACTGAAGATGAAAGGGTTCAAAATTACAACATTTGGAATTCATATCTCTTGCAAAACTAAAACTTCTGCTCCAGTTTCTTTGAATCTGAGAAATTTTGGATTTTTATTTTGAGGGGACCAAACCATGTAAAACTGCCTACGTATCCTTAAAAGGAATCAGTTCAAACGTAGTTCAAACTGATAAAAGATTCTTTGTTTTTGTAACTTTTCTTTTGCTTAATTTTTTTTCTTATTGTTCTTTCTTTTCTCTTTTTTTACTTTTGCTTTTTTCTTCTTTTCTTTCTATTTCTAACTCTAATTTTGATTCCAAAAAAGGTGTATGAAAGAAAATAAATAAGGCTCAAAAGGGGTAACAAAGGATAAAAGTATTTGGGTAGTAGAATAAAATACCTTCGTTATTCCAATCTTTGAAACATGCCAAATACAAATAACACAATTGAAGACAAACAAAGAAATCATACATAATATCTCTTGACTACATCAGAATTGATAGCCATATCTACACATTGGCTTTCTATATCTATTAATTACAAAGCACCATTGGGCAACACTTTTGTCACAATGAACGGCCCCTATAATATTGGGGCGAACTTGCCTTTAGCTTCAGCCTGATGTGGAAGGATGCGTCTCAATACTAGATGGCCCACTTAATCCGGGGACGCACCTTCTTGTTGTATGCTCTTGCCATCCTTTTCTGATACAATTGACCATGGCATACTACTGCCAACCTTTTCTCATCAATCAAACTCAACTGCTCTAGCCGGGTTTTGACCCACTCGTCATCATCAATTTCAGCTTTCGCAACAATCCGAAGGGATAAAATTTCAACTTTCGCGGGTATGACTGCCTCAGTTCCATACACCAGCAAATAAGGAGTTGCACCTACTGAAGTGTGAACAGTAATGAGATAACCTAGTAAAGCAAAAGGTAACTTTTCATGCCATTGCCTAGAACCTTGTACCATCTTACGAAGTATCTTCTTTATGTTCTTGTTAGCATCCTCAATAACTCTGTTTTCCTTGGGACGGTACAGAGTTGAATTTTGATGCATAATCTTGAACTGTTGGCATTCCTCTTTCATCAATTGACTGTTGAGATTAGCAACATTGTCTATTTTGATTACCTTGGGGATTCCAAACCGGCAAATGATATTTGAATGAACAAAATCTACCACTTCCCTCTTGGTCACAGAATTAAAAGTTACAGCTTCGATCCACTCGGTGAAGTAATCAATGGCTACAAGAATAAACATATGTCCGTTCGATGTCACCGGCTCAATTGGTCCAATGACATCCGTGCCCCAAGCAACAAAGGGTCAAGGTGTAAACATTGTGTGCAACTCAGATGGTGAAGAATAAATCAATTCGTCGTGCACTTGGTATTGATGACATTTGCGAACAAAGCTGATGTAATCTCGTTCCATGGTGAGCCAATAATAACCTGCTCGAAGTATTCTCTTTGCCAAGACATACCCACTCATATACGGCCCGCAAACTCCAGAGTGCATGATCACGTCCAAATCCACTGCTCAAAACCAATAGAGACGGTCGTATGCAATATAATTTACCCAACTAGGAGTCGGGGTCGAATCCACAGGGAACAATGTGTAAGCGATTAGGGATGTAGGAGAATTATCGCTTACGGTGCAAAGCCAAACGTTTTACGAATTGTTTTTGGAAATTATTTATGTTTAAAATGCGGAAATGTAAACTAACCTAGAAAGCAAGTAAAATGATCAATGGCTACAAGTATGGTTGCATCGGAATTACACTCAAGTAACGATCCAATATATTTCATATCCCTTCCAATAATGGTCACACAGATACACCTAATTGCTTCTATCAATCATGAATTCTCTAGTTATCATAAATCTCTCTCTAGCAATTATAATAATTTACTAGACGTACTCTCTCGAGCTACGCTAGCTAGATTCACAAAATGGTTCACTTAGATTGCACCCGAGGTATCGTTATCTCTAATCCAACCTCTAAACCCTCGGTTATGACTCTCGCATATACTCTGAGAGTGATGTTGTTCAACAATTACCTAAATATGCTCTCTCTCTCTCTCTCTCTCTCTCTCTCTCTCTCTCTCTCTTTCTCGAGTAGATACACACTAAATAGGCACAGCTAATTGAGGATCCTTTCAATTAGCTACAACAAATATGTAGTTGAACAAATAGAGATTCAACAAGCAATCTATATTATCATAACAAGAAGTTCATTCAATACATAAGCACAACAAGGTAGTTAATCCACACTTTAAACATGAATATTCTCATAAACAAGATTCAAGTGTTGGATAAAATACTACACACTTAGATATATAATACAAAGCAAGGAAATGAAGAAAGCAACATAAATGGGAAAGAAATCCTTAACCACAAGCTTCAAATCTTCAACACCAAAGTGTGTGTGCAAAACCTAGCTTCCAAAACTTGTTCTCTCAAGCCCTAAGCACTGAAACTTTTTCTAATATCCGCCAAAGACCCATACAAAATGAGCTGAATTGGGTATTAAAGGATTTGGGGTCAATAATATAAAATTCCAGAACTACCCCAAAATAACACTATGTGATCGCAACTGTTCTTTTGCGATCGCATAGGATGACTTTCGTAAGCTATGCGATCGCATAGGAAGCCATGCGTTCGCATAGGTCTGTTGACCATCTACTGACCAGGCCTTCTATGCATTCGCACTTAGTTTCCTGCGTTCACATAGTGTCCATTCTTTGTCTTGTGCGATCGCATACCTGTGATTGCGATCGCATTGAGTAAAAACTGGGCAGACTTTGTTCTTCCATTTTAGCTCCTTTTTGACTTGTTTTCACTTGGTTTCTTCACCATTACTTCTAAATCACATACAACCTGTAAAATATAAGTAAATAACATTAAACACACGATTTTTTATCACTAAACATAACAAACGTATAGGTTTAAAGACAAGAGAAATGGGTAAAATACCAACTTATCACACCCCCAAACTTAAACTATTGCTTGACCATCTGCTGACCAGGTCTTCTACGCGTTCGCACTTAGTTTCCTACATTCGCATAGTGTCCATTATTTGTCTTATGCGATCGCATACCTGTGACTGCAATCGCATAGAGTAAAAACTGCGCAGACTTTGTTCTTCCATTTTAGCTCCTTTTTGACTTGTTTTCACTTAGTTTCTTCACCATTACTTCTAAATCACATACAACCTGTAAAATAGAAGTAAATGACATTAAACACACGATTTTTTATCACTAAACATAACAAACGTATAGGTTTAAAGACAAGATAAGTGGGTAAAATACCAACTTATAACACCCCCAAACTTAAACTATTGCTTGTCCTTAAGCAATGAAAGCGACAAAATCTTCTACCAAGTAGTTAACTCAACAATGCATCCATATCATGCCAAGCCAAATAGGTCTACTATAAGCATCAAAGCGTGACTTCCATTGGTACCAACAATTACTCCCAAGCATATGAATTATCAAGCACTTCTCATGAATTTCATTAAACTTCAAGTGCTCAAACACTAATGTCAATCAAAGTAGCAATCGAGTCATGAACTTTCTTTGGTCATTCCGTCCAATTGAAAATGGGATAAAATTCACAACTCAAATATCATGTGCCCTTATATTCAAGAAAGGATCCCACACTCATAAATCTTCATTTAAATCAAAAATGGGATATCAAATGGAAAGAATTAACTCTCTCTCAAAAAGATGTTCAAATGCATACAAGTAGTACCATATGCTTGCCCTTTATGTATTCCTCCACTAATGTAGACAACTTGGTTCAAAATAAATTAGGACTTAAAGGGTTGTAGTTTAGGCTTTTGGTTAAGGTAGGGAAAATTTTTGGTTAAAGTAATTCAAAACATCCCCAAGCACTACAATATTTACAATTAAAGTCCACTTCCTTCAACAACATTTTCCATCCTTTCTTTAGTTTTCATTCCCCACCTAGTCTTATATATATATATATATATATATATATATATATATATATATATATTTTAATCACCTTCCACCTTTCCAAACAATTTCCATATCACCACTTTCCCAACTTTTATCCCCAAACTTAGGCTTTTAGCCTACATTTACACTTTCAAGGTACTTAGGGAAGTAGGATGCCAAAGATATATCATATAAGAACAACGGATTTAAGCATACAATATGGTTGCAAAATAATAAGGTTAAAGGTTCAAAATGGGTTGACTAGGGAAAATATTCAAGGGTAGAAAATTTAAGGCATACTAGCGGTCCAAGGAAGACCTAATATCATTTTTCAAACCAAGTTAGTCTATAATTTCGCCTTAAAGCACATTCCGGGTAAGTTCTAGACCAAAAGTACTACAAAAGAACTCACAAATAATTCTCACCATACATGGCACATGAAAACTCAAGTGGAATACAAATCCATAATCCAATTAGAACAAATGACTCAATGAGGTTACCTATAGCATAGAGGAAGCTATTTAGTGAATTAAAGAGCCAAAAATTGAGTCTAAAAGGTCATGACATCTTTACTTCAATTGTTTTCTTTTTCAACAAACACAAATTCATATGCCAGGGTTTAAACTATGTTGGTATCAAGCAAGCCACAACTTAGTCAATGGTCAAAAACCTCAACTCAACCCATTTATTTTTCCTAAATTAACAAAAAGTATATCTAACTAGTAGACTACTTCCCTTAAGAAAGCTATCCATCATCGGGAAAAGTCGACAACAACAACAAAAAAAAAAATTATAATTTCCCGGTTCAAGAAGAAAAATTGGCATCCTTGGAAAAAGAACCGTGGTATAAAGAAAACCAAGGATATCGCCACTAACATAAAACAAACTATATAAAAAGAATATTTAAGATACTAGTAATAAATAAAATTAAGAAGATAATAAACAAACTAATATCACACATCACAACAAAATATACTACCAACAAAATAAAAACAACTACATTACTAATCTGCCATAACAACAATTAACAACAGTTATACAAACAAACTATATAAAAAGAATATTTAAGATACTAGTAATAAATAAAATTAAGAAGCTAATAAATAAACTAATATAACTAATATCACACATCACAACAAAATATACTACCAACAAAATGAAAACAACTACATTACCAATCCGCCATAACAACAATTAACAACAGTTATACAAGAAGCCACCCCCAACAAAAGATGTTGCATTATCCCCAATGCAACTAAACATAGTAAAATAAAAAGGTGGAAAGTGCTCCCTGAATACTGAATCACTCGGAGTCGGATGTGGTGGGAAATTTTAGCTCCGCATATTCTTCATCAGAAGAAGAAGAATCTTGTGAACCACATAGTGAGCTTACCTTGTTCATCATCCTCGACAAGAACTTGCTTTTCTTCTTCTCATGCTCCTTGAATTTCACCTGTCGCCTTTCAATTTTTCCTTGTCTCCGGCTCAAGTCTTCTAACCTAGTTTTGATTCCCTTTTTCTCTTGCACTACGTCATCCAAGGTCGTTGGCTTTTTGCCCGACCCAGTCGAAGTGCCCTCACCAGGTGGACCTGAGGGAAGACCTGCAACAAGCTGTCGAATGTGGGCATCAACACCATAGATCTGCTGGGAAATGTGGCACATGGTGTGAGGGCCTGACTGGAGTGGTCCCATGGGGTCATGTGAGGGGTCCTTTGCTCCTGCTGTAGCTGTGGGGTCACCTCCTGATCCCTCTGTTGAACCATCAAACTGCCCAAATGAAGGAGATAGCACATCAATCCTTCTCTTCTTCTTCTTGCCAGATGGCCCCCGTCGAAGCCATGGATAAATTTCTATGGCAGGGTCCTTCTCAACATCAGTTGGGTCTGTAGGCACATCAGCAGCATAGCACAACTGAGTGATCAATGAGGGGAAGAATAGGCTTCTAGTCCTTCCGTTGCAAGCTTCCTATAATTCACTCACGATGTGCTGGCCCACATTTACAGGAAAGCCATCCATAATTGCAGGAATTATCAATGCCTTTGGAGGCGTCACTTCCGTCTTGTTTCTTGATGGCATAGCCCTGGCACAGATAATAGATAGCCAAATTTTGGCCTCTCCAGTAAATTCATGCGAATCAACCCCTTTATGAATTCTTTCCCAAGTCGGTTGCACCCCGTTGTGAAGTTTTTCCACCAGCCATTGTGTTCGTCTATCTCTTCCCACAGCTCGGTATATTTCATTATCAACATCTGGAAGCCCATAGTGTGCATTTATCACCTCGGGGCCAAAGTTAACCGGCTTTCCTCTAACAATAGTGAATACCTCCCCATGGAAGTTAGTCCTCATGGCGTAAGCATAAAATTCTCGAACTATTGTGTAGTTCGCCTTGACTGGTTCAGGAGAAAAACATATCCATCCGTTATCGGTCAGTCTTTGGAAAAATTCTGGCATTTTAGCTTCAACACTGTCCAAACGGATGCCCCATTCTTTGACATGATCTTGTCATAATTCCTTTCACACTCAGCTGCCATGAATCTCGTCGCATCAAAATACTCTTCTTCCGGAGCTGGGAGGGCATATTCTTGCACATTTTTTAAATTTTCCGAGGACATTTTATGCACAAAGTACCTACAAATGGAGACCAAATGTTAAACTTGAACGAGTACTTTATACGCTATATTATCATGTATTTAGGCTAAAGAAATAGAGCATAAAGAGTTCGGGTAAAATTCTTCGTAGCTACTGTTTTTTTTCACTTCTGGGCCTAAAGCTATGCGATCGCATAGACACTGTTGCGATCGCATAGTGCAATTTTATTTTACAGATTTTAGTGCTATGCGATCGCGTAACACCAATGCGATCGCATAGAGTAATTTTTCACAGGCCACATTTTTTACCTATGCGATCGCAGAATAGTTAATGCGATCGCATAGGGTCTTTCAGGCCCGCCCAAATTTTGTTCGTTTGGGCATTTTCACAAACACTAGAAGGGCATCAATTTTCCATGGCCATTTTGAAGAGATTACACACAGATCCACCCCCAAATTTTTCAATAGTTCAGCACTCACTCTCTCAACCAACATTACCCAGCAAGAAAACACACATTCAAGTCTTTCTCAACCAAGTAATCTAAAATTCTAGCCCTAAACATGAAGTTGAGAGAAAGAAGAAGAAAACTGGTTGTTCTTTTACCTTATGAGCACCAAGAATGTAATTTGAAGGGATTAGAGTTAAGAGATTACATACCTTGAGATTACACATGAAGATAGAGATGGTATTGAAGATGAAAAATATTTTAGGGTATGGGGGAGGGGTTTACATTTTAGGTGCAGATTGTTGGCTCAAGAGCCTTTTCAAGATGTTTTATTATATTTCAATTGTCAAAAGCAATGCGATCGCAGGGGCCCATTGCGATCGCATAGTATAAAATTTTTAAATTCCTGCGATTGCATAGTACATTAATCGCCTACTGCAATGCGATCGCAAGTTCACTTATGCGATCGCATAGAGCAACAGGATGTTGCACTGCAATTTTGCACCAGCTACTAATTTTGGCCATCCGGGTCAATCCGACCTGCTCAAATCAACTCCAAAAAAATCTAAAACTTGGCAGATTAGTCTAAAATATTCCAAAAAAGAAAATTTCAAAAACGACCAAAAAATTTAAAAAATGATGGGTTGCCTCCCACCAAGCGCCGCATTTAACGTCGTGGCATGATGCAAACAACATTACCACTTTTCTCGTCACTTGGATGATATGAACTGGGCACCTAGCTTGGAATCAAGCTTGTGACCACGAGCGGTGGGGGTGGTAAGTTGAAGATCGAGCCAATCCTTAGATTCTTCATTTTGCACTTCTTGGATCTCATGTGAGGTATGACATTTTGTTTTCTCGTTTCCTTAAACTATAAAATGTATGGTTGTTGCCTTTCCTCCTCGCAATCCCTCATTGACTCATGTAGTTCAATTTCTATATCACCACACAATTCCAACGTTGAAAAATGCTTGGAATGTGACTTCAAGCCTTCACTTTGCAATTTTTCTATTTTGACATCCTCTTCTTCCCCCGGACTAGAGTCAATATCAACCACATTTGCATTTACACCGGTTGACTCTAATTCCATTTTTTTTGGCATCATTAACACCCATGAAGTCGGTTGTCAGATGTTCAATTCTTGACTCCTCCATATAGAGCTCACTTTCTTCCTCGAAATCGGACTCTTCTTGGCTTTCTTCCACATTCTCGGTTATGACTCTCGCATATAATCTGAGAGTGATGTTGTTCAACAATTACCTAAATATGCACTCTCTCTCTCTCTCTCTCTCTCTCTCTCTCTCTCCCGAGTAGATACACATTAAATAGGCACAGCTAATTGAGGATCCTTTCAATTAGCTACAGCAAATATGTAGTTGAACAAATAGAGATTCAACAAGCAATCTATATTATCATAACAAGAAGTTCATTCAATACATAAGCACAACAAGGTAGTTAATCCACACTTTAAACATGAATATTCTCATAAACAAGATTCAAGTGTTGGAAAAAATACTACACACTTAGATATATAATACAAAGCAAGGAAATGAAGAAAGCAACATAAATGGGAAAGAAATCCTTAACCACAAGCTTCAAATCTTCAACACCAAAGTGTGTGTCCAAAACCTAGCTTCCAAAACTTGTTCTCTCAGGCCCTAAGCACTGAAGCTTTTTCTAATATCTGCCAAAGACCCGTACAAAATGAGCTGAATTGGGTATTAAAGGATTTGGGGTCAATACTGTGAAATTCCAGAACTGCCTCGAAATAACACTATGCGATCGTAGTTGTTCCTTTGCGATCACATAGGATGACTTTCGTAAGCTATGCGATCGCATAGGAAGCCATGCGTTCGCATAGGTCTGTTGACCATCTGCTGACCAGGCCTTCTATGCGTTCGCACTTTGCTTCCTCCTTTCGTATAGTGTCCATTCTTTGTCTTGTGCGATCGCATACCTGCGATTGCAATCGCATAGAGTAAAAACTAGGCAGACTTTGTTCTTCCATTTTAGCTCCCTTTTGACTTTTTTTCACTTGGTTTCTTCGCCATTACTTCTAAATCACATACAACCTGTAAAATAGAAGTAAATGACTTTAAACACATGATTTTTTATCACTAAACATAACAAACATATAGGTTTAAAGACAAGATAAGTGGGTAAAATACCAACTTATTAGTGCACCTCAGCCCTAATAGTTAAAGCTTGTTTAACTTCTATACACCTCAGTAATCCAAGATCTATAGTTCTCTTGTACAGGATTCCCCGGCTCAAGAAACATCCACTAGCTAGACGTCGAATGGTTCTCTTCTGATCACTTGTGGCATGTACCGGATATACCGCCTACTTGATGTATTTCTTGATATCATGGAATCAAGGTTCACTATCAATTTCCTCTTCAACTACATTACAATAGGCATGATGATCATGGATTTGAATATACAGTGAGCCGACGTAAGTCTTATCTGGATGGTGTAACATTGATGCCAGAGTAGTCAGAACGTCGGTAACCTCATTATGAATCTTGGGAATATGCCTAAATTCTACTGATCTGAATCATTACCAAAGATCATGTAGACATTATTGATACGGTATGAGCTTCAAATCTTGAGTCTCCGATTCTCCTTGAATCTGGTGAACCAACAAATATGAATCTCCCAAAACCAATATTTCCTGAACTCCCATGTCTACAGCCAGCCTCAAAACCAGAATGCATGCTTCGTATTCAGTGATTACGCCCAACTATGCCTAATAAAAAGGACTAAGTAGTCGTTACAAATATAATCCGATTTACAAGTCCGTAATCGAATCTCATAGAGAACTAAGGCTTAGCTATAACTATTCACTATCACCAAGAATACAAGCTTGAACAATTCCTAACTTATAAATATTAAGATTCTTGTGTTTAACTAATTAACTAACAAATTAAAATAGTAAATTAACAACTAAAGATACTAAAGGTTAGAGACAAGATTAAGGAGGTCTAGAGTTATGATTTCCCCTATTGTCAGAATCCCTCCCGCTATGTTTTCTATAAATTAGCCTAAGTATTCTCTACCGATCATGAGCGCTCTTACTGTCGTAACTCTCTCCCGAGTAATACCACAATTTACTAGACATATTCTCCCGAATTATGCTAGCTGGCATTAAGTACGACTCACTCAGATCACACCCAAGGTTTCGTTATCCCTAATCCCTCCTTTAAACCCTTTGTATTGATCCTTCATATACGTTAGGAGTGATGTTGTTCAACAACTACCTAAATATGCACTCTCTTCCGAGTAATACATACTAAATAGATACAGTCGATTGAGAGCTCTTCAAACAACCACAATAATAACGTAGTTGAACAAATAGAGAAAAAGCTAAAACAAATCTATATTAACGTAACAGGAAAATCATCCTCCAATAGGTTCCATCAAAACCCTAGATAACAAATTAGCTATTCATAATGGTATGCATAACTACAATACTAGAATTCATAACCAATCATGGAAATAGGAAGAAGGAAGTGAAAAACTCGTAGAAGAATTCTCCGCCTTACTCCTAGTATGTTCTTGCCTCCTTAGGTCGAATCCCCGGTCTCCTTAGCCTCCTTAGGTCTAAATTATGTTAAAATTGCTCAAAATACCGTTTTTCCATGTATATATACCAAGTAGGGTTGGGCCCAAACAATTCCACCTTCTCTTACACGAAAAACAATACTTTTATGAAGAGGACGTGTGCGTCCGTGGATTAACCGTGGCTTGGCTGCGGATCTTGACCAGTGTTCGGCCCCATTTGCGTGGACAATGCGCAGCCGCACACTTGCCTCGCAATTCTCACCCTGTTGTGTTTGGAATTTGGAAAAACTTAAAACAAGAAAGTTGTAGCCCTTTGGTTAGCCTTCCAACAATATATTGTGGATCCCAAATGGAGTTTTTATAGAAAAGTTATGTGCATTTTACTAGACAGTGTGCAATATGCCTACTCGATTCGTCGTTCGTTCTTAAATAGATCCGTTGATCCCCGAACATGATCCCGACTTAATTTCTTGGGATTTTACTCATACGTCATAGCTCCGAATCAGTTGAATTCATTTTATAACATCTACAGAGCTCGGAATCACTCCTACAAGGCATAAAACACACCATTAGTGCAAAACACTAGCGATTAAAGCTCAAACTCAATTAAAGTGCAATAAATTGGAATGTAATAATCGACTGTAATACGTAATTATAGCCTATCATCACTCACCCATGTTGTTGGTGCAGTAAAATCAAAGTCGAGCTGTTACGGGGTAGTGATGCACTATTTCACAAATCAGCACAACTCCTATTCTGACACCTTTCATGTTAGCATCTCCATCAAAGAATAGTTTTCAACCTGGCTTTTCATTATGATGAACCTCGTCAACACACATCACTTATTCATCAGGAAAATAAGTTTTCAATGGCTTATATTCTTCTTCCACCGAATTCTCAACCAAGTGGTCGACCAAAGGCTTGGGCTTTCATCGCGGTCCGAGTCACATAGATAATGTCAAACTATGTGATTAAAATATGCCACTTTGCAAGTCTTCATATAGGCATAGACTTCTGAAAGATATACATTAGAGGATCCATACGAGAAATGAGGTAAGTAGTGTAGGACGACAGAAAATGCTTCAACTTTTGTGCCACCCAAGTCAGGGCGCAACATGTCCTCTCAAGAAGAGTATAATTAACCTTTTAAGAAGTGAACTTCTTGCTGAGATAATAATTGCTTGCTCCTTCTTGCATGTAATGTCGTGTTGACCCAACACACAACCAAAAGAATTATCCAGGACTGTCAAATAGAGAATTAAAGGTCTCGCAATCTCCGGCGGGACCAACACAGGTAGGTTTAACCGGTACCTCTTGATCTTATCAAATGATTCCTAACACTCATCAGTCCACTTAACCGCAACATTCTTTTACGGCAGCTTAAAGATGGGCGCACAAGTTGTCGTTAGTTGGGCAATAAACATGTTGATGTAGCTTAACTGTCCGAGCAGCTCATAACCTCAGTTTTATTCTTTGGTGGTGGTAATTCTTGTATGGATTTGATCTTTGATGGATCCAACTCAATGCTGCGTATACTGACTATGAATGCCAAAAGTTTCCTAGACGGGACACCAAATGCATATTTTGCCGGATTAAGCTTGAGGTTGTACCTGTGGATCCTTTGGAGAAACTTACTCAAGTCTCCGACACGATCGGACTGCTCTTTGACTTTACAATCACATCATCTACATATAACTCAATCTCATTGTATATCATGTCATAAAATATGGTAGTCATCGCCCTCATGCAAGTTGCCCCAGCATTCTTCAAACTAAATGGCATTACCCGATAGCAATATGCCCCTCATGGCGTGATGAGCGATATCTTTTCTGCATCTTCCTCATTCATCAGGATCTAGTGATAGCCCGCATAACAATTCACAAAATACTCGATCTCATGCTTGGCACAGTTATCGATCAGAATGTGAATGTTCGGTAATAGAAAATTATCCATTGGGCTTGCCTTGTTGAGATCATGATAATCCACACATACCCTGGTCTTACCATCCTTTGGTAGTGGCACAATATTAGATAACCAAGTGGGATAATGAGTGACCCGAAGAACTTTTGACCTAAGTTACTTTGTAATTTCTTCTTTAATCTTTACACTTATGCCAGTCTTGAACTTTCTTAACTTTTGCTTCATAGGGGGAATTCAGGATCAGTTTGCAATTTATGAACTACCAAATCAGTGCTCAAACATGACATATCATCATACGACCATACAAAGACATCTTTATATTCAAACAGTGATTTGATTATTCCTTCTTTGATTTGCAGTTCTAGATGCACACTTATCTTGGTTTCCCTGACATTATCCTAATCTCCTAAATTGATTGCTTTAGTTTCATTCAAATTAGGATTGGGTTTTTCTTTAAAGTGTTTTAGTTCTTTACTGATTTCCTTAAATGCTGCTTGTTCATCATATTCTATTTTATCATCACACTCTACTTATTGGATTATTATTTTAGAATTAGATTGGCTTTTAAGACTCGGCTAAAATTTCTTCATGCATGTCATGTCAGTGAAACAATTATAAAAAGAACTATACAAAAGAAAAACAAAAATGAAATGTTATTAGGAATAATAGAAAATGGGAAATTGTAGTTCATTGAAAATAAAAGGGTAGAAGGGTTTGTACATCAAAACAAGTGAAAAATAAAAATCTGGATTACAGCCATGGAATAACCTAGATAATAGAACGAAAAACAAAGCAAACTACCAAAACTCATTTAGGGTGGGGAGAGGAGTAGCTTTCTAATTGCTAAGCTTCACATTCGGCCCAACGAGCTGCACATTTGAATTACTGGAACCTTCCCAAATTTCCACCATATTAACCTCATCAAATAGACTCTGGAACCTCTTGATCAGCTCTTCATCAAAGTCGACCACAGGTTTTAGGACTGATGATATTGAACATTCTGCGGCCCCTGGCTTGACAATAGACTTGGAGATGTGTGGAACAGGCTTAGGGAGTGACCATACTTTCCGTTTCAAACTCTTATCCCTTTTTATGTGCTTCTCTATGGGCGTGAATCCCAAGCCAAATGTACCGAAACTTTCACGTGGACATACTAAATGCACAATATCTTGTAGAGATGAATCGAGAGCTTTGCCGGCACAAACCATTCTTCAACATTTCATTTGATACAATGAAGGACGTGGATGATATCTTCGGACCTGGAATCTATTCTCCCTCAGGAATCTTATCAATAGAAACCCTTTCAAAAGTTTGGTAGATGCAAGGCCCTTTGTCATCTTCAGCTTCAATAAATAGAACATTTGTGTCATTGTAAGCAGATAAATTCTCATCACTATGCACAGCTTTTACTATCTATCCCATTTGAACTTCACCATTTGATGCAGAGAAGACGGGACTACCTTACCAGCATGTATCCAGGGCTTGTCCAACAACAGATTGTAGGAGACAGCCACAACTAGCACTTGAAATTCCATAGTGAACTCAACTGACCCTATTGACTATTCGAGCATTATATCACCACCAGAATCTTTCCCTCCTCCATGAAAACCTTGGAAATACATTGTTCATATGGATTCTTCCAGTTCCAAAATTCAACTTTTGCAAAGTGGACAAAGGAAAAATATTTGCACTAGAGCCGTTATCAACCAATACCCTTGCGACAACAGAAGCCTCACACTTCACCGTGAGATAAAGAGCTCGGTAATGTTCTGTACCCCTCATAGGAAGTTCATCATCTAAGAAAGTGATCCTGTTTATAGCGATCTTGTCCAAGTGATTCACCGTGATCTTATCAGGAACATGTACCTTATTCAAAATCTTCACCAGGGCTCTGCGGTGTTCATCTGAATGTACCAGCAAAGACAAAAGAGAAATCTAAGCTGGTGTTTTCCTTAACTTGTCCACAATGTAATAGTCTTGCACTTTCCTCTTTTTCAAGAACTCCTCAGCCTCTTCTTTGGTGACCGGCTTCTTTACTAGGATTTGGCTATCCTTGAATGGCTTGGCTTTCCTCAATTCCTTTGGGGTAAAGAATCTCCCAGAACGAGTCAGTCCTCCAGTTTCATTGACTTCTTCCTATACTTCTTCCCCTTTATATGTCAATATCACCAATTTGTAATTCCACGGGACAACCTTTATATCAACCATTGGCAACTGGGTTACTGGTTTGATAACAACAAGGATAATACGGGCCCCCTCCACTACTATGACAGGCTTGTTTGGGATCCCTGGCATGACCACCTTTGGCTTTTCTTGACTTTCTCCGACATCATTTGGAAGCCCTTTCACTGCTAACACAGGTGGCTTCACATTGAGCGTGCTTAGCTTCTCCATCACCCCTTCAACTGTCGAGGGTATTGCTTTTGTAGAATCTGGAGCCTTAACTGGTTTACTTTCACTAGCATGAATCATCATGACGGACTTGGGAGAATTCTTGGGCTCTCCATCCTTACGAACTATTTCAATCATGTGTGTCTCTGCATGGACTGGCAAAGGATTGTGGTTAATGTTTGGTGCATCCAGGCTCTGGACTACAATTTGGTTTATATCAATGAGCTCTTGAATTGCCCTCTTCAAATGCCAACACTTCTTTGTGTCATGCCCCGGGGCATCAGAAAAATATGCGCACCTTAGAGAATAATCAAGGTTCTTTGTGGGTAGATTTGGTATCTTTGACTCGATTGTCTCTAAGACGTCCAATTGCCTCAATCGTTGAAACAAATTGGTGTAGGACTCTCCAAGTGGGGTGAAAGTTTGCTTCCGCTGATGCCTTTCACTTATATAGTCCGGCCTTGGTCAAAATTTTGGGCCAGGAGGGTTTCAGTAGGGTTGTGGGGGTGGATAAGGATTTTGTGGAGTTGGATCACGCCATTGTGGGTAAGGAGGGGGTTAAGCATACGATTGTGCATTATGAACATGGTATTGGGTGGTCTAACTGAATATTAAGGGTCTAGTGGTGGGAAATAATGTTGGGTGGAATATATGGAGCTTGAGTGTAGTCTTGAGGTTGGGGTCGAGGATAAGTGTACTGGTGAGGTGAAACCCTCTTCCCATGCCATGGTTCAGAGACGACCATAGCGACATCATCCTTCTTCTTTTTTCCCGAAAAACTTCTTGTCCCACTTTGATTTGTCTGTGTAGTTGTTTTATGGCAGAATAGCTCATGATCTTGCTTGACTTGAGTCCCTCTTCCACTATTCCTCCCATCTTTACCACATCATTGAAGGACTTACCTATGGTTGGGATCAAATGGCCAAAGTAAGTAGGCTCTGGGGCTTGAAGAAAGTACTCGACCATTTCATTTTCTTCCAACGGAGGATTGACACACGTAGCTTGCTCTCTCCATATGAAACCATATTCCCTAGAAATTTCATTGTGTTTCTTCTCTATCGGTCAAGGATAGGCAATCCGGGATAATGTTTATATTGTACTGAAAGTGCCGAGCAAAGGCTAGATCCAAATCGTTCCATGTGTACCACCTGCTGGCATCCTGGAGGGTGTACCATTCTAGAGCTGCCCCACTCAGAATATGGCTGAAATATGCTATCAATAACTCATCCTTCCCACCAGCACATCTCATCTTACTTCAAAATCCTCTTAAATATGCCATAAGATCTCCATGTCCATCATACATATCAAACTTGGGAATCTTGAACCCGATGGGCATTTGAACGTCTGGGAACAAACACAAATCTTTGTAGGTCACACTTACTCGGCTTCCTATCCCTTGCATGTTTATCAAAGATTGATCTAAACTCTTCACTTTCCTAAATATCTCACTTTTTCCATGTTCTTGGATGGTTTCTTAGTTTCAACAGGAGGTTCAAAGTGACGGGTGTAGGAATAAGGATCCGTGACTTTGAAAGTTGGTTCCGGAGCATAATATTGGGTATCTGTAGCTTGGAACGCATGTTCACTAGAAGATCGATGGAGGGTAGCTCGTGGAGGGGCTACAAAACAGGAGCAGATGTCGGAGCAGGGTATGCAATTATTTTGGCTGGTGGAGCATGGAAAGTTTGGGACGAGGTGCTGGGGTAGTGGTGGTAAAGGGTAAAGCCTGGTGCATGCTGAGGGGAAAGATCAATGGTAGTGGGATCCTGGGCTTGTGATAGTGGTGGGATGAAAGAAGGATTTTCTGTATAGTTAGCAGTGGATGAAAGCAGGATTTTATCTGTACTCCTGGCATAACCTGCCATTTCTTCAAAGGTAGGTGTAAGCTCAAAATCATTGAAGTGCAAAACATTGTGAGTGGGGTCCCAAAATGACAATAATGCCTCTATCAAATCACTTCTAGGTTGAATTTTCAATAGTCGAGGGAGTGGCCCCAGATATTGGTTGACCATGTCTTATCCTTTTTTTCCCAAGTCTTCCCACCACATGTGCAGTGCTAGTAGAATCTGATGCATAACCTTTACCGGTAAATTTTGAATAGTGCTTATTCTACACATTTTTAAATTAGAGTGACCAAGTTAAAATTTGTTATTTTTGTTTAAAAACTAACCATGGAAAGATATTTTTTGCAAAATCCAACTGAAAATAAATTATGGCTACATTTGCAAATACGGCCCATCAGCACTTCGGAAGGGAATATTTTAGGGCTCTGTTTGCTAAATGGCCAAAAATTAGGAAAAGGAAGTTTTAACGCAACAAGAAAATATGACTTATATTTTTCCTATTTTTTTCAAAATTTTGTTAGAGTTTTGGAATATTTCGGATACCGAAAATTTAGAAAAGGGTGATTTTCTCTCTCTTACCTCAATCTTGGTTTTTCTTGATTTTTCTTTCCCTATTCTATAATTCAGGGAACATGCCAGCCGAAATAAATAAATGCATAAGTAGCACGTAAAATGCATCAGGATGGTCTTTTTATTTCGGGTACACCTGTCCTAGACAGACTCAATCCTTGTATTGAGTCCCCAAAGTCAAATGCACGTGATTCAAACAAGTGTTCCTAATTGGTATCCGACATGAGGCTATGTTATTCTAGGTTTAAATCCTGGGTGTATTGTTCTAAAACCTGGCTTACCCAAGCAGACAACTCGAACCGGAAGGGGGGGGGCAACATACCGGTAATCAAAAGATCATCCGGCTTTGTAACTGATCTCATCCTCATTTTAAATTAGGGTGTGACACTAACAGAAAAGAAGTCACGCCAGCATGCACTTCCTAGAATATTTAGAAGACTCGGAGAGAAGAAGGGGTTCGTAACAGTTTTATATACGGTTCACAGAATATCAAAGCGGTAAAAGCGGCAATCAGCACATCAGACTCAAATACGTAAAAATCAGATAATAAATAAAAGCCAAGTATAACAGTTATTCTAAGCTCGAATTCTGAACCCTGAATCAGAGATTCTGGGTTCTTCTCCCTAACAGAGTTGCCAGAGCAGTCACAACTCCTTTTTTCTTATGGGATAGGGAGTTTTTCCAATTTAAATGACGTTAATCGAAATGGGAGTAATTAAATAATCAGAGTCGCCACTTGGAATAATTTATGGTGTCCCAAGTTACCGGTTTATTTTAAATTCCAAATCGAAGAAATTGAATCTTCTTTATGGTCTGCGAACACAGAAAATCGGGTAAGGAATTCTGTCAACCTGGGAGAAGGTGTGAGGTACTCCCAAATTTTGTGATTTTAGCACGGTCTCTCAACTGCTATTAATTGGCCTAATTATTTGACTTAATACATATTTTGAACCTATTGCGCATTTTTATTTATTAACCGTATTTAATTAATTATTTAGACGCTTTTAGTGTTTATGGAATTTGTTTGAACAAGTCTCGATGTCGCGCACTCGTTTATTTTTGTACATATTGTAAATTACGCCACGTGAGACGTACCCGCGATTTACAACACGTTTAGTTTATTATTGTGAGCACGTGATTTTTGCCCTATATGAGAATTACTCCCAAAAAATTCAAAATAAAATAGTTTTGTGTTGTGTGTGATTTTCTGTAATTTTTAAAAATTATTATTTGCATTTTTGTCTGTGCGTGTTTATTTGTTAAATTAGTATAAAACACAGAAATATGTTGCATTTACACTTAGATTTTATTAGGAGTAATTAAGTTTGTTTTTCAAAATAAAAATCACAAAATAATACACTTTACGTTTAGCATTTAAAGGTCTAGTTGTGTGATTTATTTTTAATTGATATTTAATTATGTGTGTTAATTGTGAGTAGAAGTTAATTTGATTTTTTCTTTAGGATTTTTAATGTTTTAATTAAGGATCAAAAGAAAAGAAAAGGAATGGAAAATAAAGAGAAAAACAGACTGGGCCATTCTTAATTCGGACCAAAACCAGGCCCAAAACACTGTCTATACCCGGTCCAAATCAACCCACCTCAGAGACGTCCAAACGACGTCGTATTGACCATAAATGATCTGGGCCGTTGATCTCAAATTGATCAATGGCCGAGATTAATCCAACCCTACCCGCCTGACCCGTTACCCGTCTCGACCCAACCCTTCATTAAACCAAGCGACCCCGTTTCGTGCCGAAACGGCCCCGTTTCTTTCTCCACAATCAATCCAAGCTGTTGAGATCATTCGATCTAACGGCTCAGATCAATTGAATCATTTCAATACACCAAAGTCCCACCCCCCAAAACCCTGTATGCACTTCAATTCCCAGATCACCCCTTCGTCTCTCTTAGAGACGACGTAACACCGCCACCAAACCACCGCCCTTCGCCTACCGAAAATCGCGTCACGGCGGTTCCGGTAGGCCAATAACCTCCATTTTTACACCCTGGAACCCCCATAACCTCCCCGTCCCAACCCTCGTACCTGTTTACCTCAAATCATCCCTGAACTCCTCGAATCTTCAATCGAAGATTCGAGCCAAAACTCGACCTACCCCAAACCACCCCGCCTTTACACCATAGCACCTCTAAGACCCTCCCGTTCCAACCCCGAGCCTGTCCCCCTTCGAATCAAGCTGGAACCCTTCGAATTTCGATTTTCAGTTATGAACCCTAGCCGTCGCCACAAGACCCCGGTGGCGGTGGCGTCTCCCTTTAACTCTGAACTCACCCCAAACACTTCCCTAGCCTCCTTCGTCACCAAATCGACCTTGGTTTGTTTCAAATCGAGCCCAAACCATTTGAACCCCAACTTGAGCCCCCAAGAACCCTAGAAGAATTGCGAGCCTGTTCTGAAGATTTTTGATGGTGTAATGGGCTTTAGTCGAAGTGTTCTTGAGAACACTCGATTAAAGCCCGTTTGGCCTCAAAAGTTTCGAGTCTGAAGCAGTCCCTAGCCCATTTCGATCCCTGATTTTTCTTTCGAGGTATTTCCTTTCTTTCTTCTATCTTTATCTATTTTATATTTGTTTGTTTACATTAGATGTGTTGTTATTTTTTTTTTATCTTTTTCGATTCTTTTGTTAATTTTTCTATCCATCTTCAGTAGACCTTTTATTTGGTCAATTTCTTCTGTTTTGTTTCGTTAATTGTATTTATTGTGAGTGAGCTATGTGTTTAGTTTGTTTAAGGTCGTCAGGTAGTTAGTTCACATTTTTTGATCCCCTGTTCTGCCCAAAAAATATGAATCACTGATATGTCAATTATTTGTTATCGATTACATGTAATTGATTCAAATAAATGTCATCGATTA